>JAQIXT010001031.1:0-20148 GCA_034700445.1 Stenotaenia linearis | reverse complement strand
TGTTAATAAATTAATTAAAAAATTGTTAATAAATTAATTAAAAAATTGTTAATAAATTAATTAAAAAATTGTTAATAAATTAATTAAAAAATTGTTAATACATTAATTAAAAAATTGTTAATAAATTAATTAAAAAACCACATAAATTATGCAAAAATAACACATTACCATGAAGAAAAGTATGGAAAAATTACGAAAAAAAAATGCAAAACTTATGCAAAAAAAGAGAATAAATTAAGCAAAAATTAATGCAAAAAGTGAGTAAATTATGTACAATCTGCAAAATTTATGTGCAGTCTGCATAACTTATGCAGAAAAAATAAACCTGTTGTACACAGCTGTGCAAAGTTATTTAAGAATTATGTAAATCCAGCAAAAACTGTGTAAAAATTGTGCATGTCTATAGAATTATAAATAATTAAAGTTTTCATAAATTTAATAAATGGAATGTAATTTTACCAAAATCTGACAACTTGATCCGATTCGTTCCGTAAAGAAATGACAGAGAAAATTCAAGCACTGGTTCTTTTTAATTAGCACCTAAAAATTATTAACCATTATTTTTTTGCATTTATTTAAAGTTCTTTTGTTACCTTTATTAAAATCTGGTCCATCATTAATGACTTCTGTGGAAAGTGTATTTCTTCCGACCAGTTTTCTCCAGGAAATCGTACCTGAAATCCCTTTCTGGTTCCTGGTTCATATAAACAACTTGCAGCTGATGACTGCTTGTCTAATGCAATTAATTTTTCTTGTCCAATTCCCATATCTTCTGGTTGTGTATTAAAAATAGGAAACAATTTAATTTCCAAACTGTGATCCATTCTGTTAGCAAAGATGAGTTGCCCACAGATTATGACCTGTAATTTTAAAATAATTTAGTTAATATTTAAATAACTTATATAAAATATTATTACATAACTGCATAAATTATGTATAACTTTTGATATAATTGCATAAATTATGTCAAATTTTTTACATATTTATATAAATTATAAATAATTTTTAATACATTTCCATAGATTAAAATAAATTTCAATTAGTGTTGAAAAATTAATTTGAATTTACATAATTAATTTCATAATTATGCTTAAATTAACCTGTTTTTGGGAGTTATTAAACTTCTTCACTTTAATCAACAATGTCACTTTCTGTCCTTTCTGTTCCATAGTCCTCGTCTCAACTCCAAATTTATCAATTCCAAACACGTCACACCACTTCCACTTCATCCCATCAACGCAAACGTGCAGCAACTGTTTACTTCTATGCGATCTCCAACTGTATGCATGCATTTTCCTACTGTGTAAAACAATGTTTTCATCTGTGTCCACTTGCCCAAATCGTATGGTCTCTTGTGTGTCATTGCAAATAACGTAATGTGTCAGAAGGAGTTGCTCCATTTCATCAGACGAAGGCTAATCAATGAAATTAATTATAAATTGTTTTGAAAAAAAACTGAAATTAATTAATAAATAACCTGCTGGAAAATTCGGGCTGCGAAAAATAATGTATGCATCGCTGATTGTCCGAGATAAATGAATAAACAATCGCCTCTGATGACTATATCATTAACAGCCGGCTGAAATTCACAATTATTATGAGTCATTTGTTGAAATTTTATTATAATAAATATTAATAATTACTTTCTGTTCAGGTAAGTAAGTTAACTGTCCCTGGATTGAACAAGGCTCAATGAAAGTTCTCAGTGTTAGAGCTCGGTATTCCAGAATGTTGCAACTTAGCATTGATTTTACCTGAATCAACAAAACAAAAAGCAAATTAATCAATGAAAGGTAATAATTTACTGTAATTACTTCTAATTTATGCCATTTATTCCACGAATGTGCTGTGATTGTTGTATTCTGTAAAGTAAACACTAAGAAATCTTGGTCAAGCGGCACCGTGTCGTCAAATGTAAATGGACTTAAGGGCAGTGGAGAATCTAAAACATTAAACCAAAAGATTAATAAATCTGAATAAATTAAATATAAACTTTGAACATGTTAATTAATAAATTAATAGATAAATTAATAAACAGAAACAAAAATAAATTAATGAAGTAAAATAAATTATATTTATAAAATCTAATTTATTAATTTATTAATGACTTTTTAATAAATTGTCAAAAATAGCACCTGTGGAACGAGACAAATGATTCGTGAAGTTAACATGCACTACATCAACTGATAGACGAGCTTGAATGTTCGGTATCAAACTTGGATTAAAATAAGAGTCAACTCTCATGCAAGCCGCTAGTGCGAGAGGAGACACAAGACTTCTCCTAACAATTATTTCGTCTGATCTATAAAAAAAAATTGTTTTTTAAACATTTCAATAATAATACTGCTTAGCATAATTTCTTACTCATTATCAGGATCATAGTAATCTAAAATTACCCTCCATTTATGAGAAATAAAAAGTTGCTGTTTCGAATCAGCTGGTAAAATGTGTGGCAAATTTAAATTGCAATGTTGGCTTTCAGATAACTGAAATATGCGGCATGTGATATACGAGCGAGTCAGGACATCCCAATATTGTAACACACAGTTAACCTGAAAAAAAATATATTTTAGACTTTTAAACTTATTTCAATCAAAATTATAATTATTAAATATAAAAAAATCGACTTTTTATTGCATTGAAAAAAAAAATAACAATTTTAAGCTTAAAATTATTATTTTTTTAAAAATTACTTCATCTTTGTTTTCACTTTGCATCATCGAGCTGCTGGTAGCTCTAAACGGAACCGGGTATATTTCAACCCACGTTAAAGCCCGTGGTTCGGGATAACACCAAGTCATACTAGCGGGCTGTCCTGCTTGCTCTTTACAAAAAACAATTTCATTTGGTGCTGGTTGCAGCCCAATATCATCCGAGTCTTGAATATACTGGAACCGACCGACACGTAAATCATCATGCCATGTCTGTTCATTCAACTCCAATTGTGATTTGGATTTCTCGCCTTTCTTCGTCAATTTTATGTTCTTCATACTTTCATTCTTAAAACAAAAATTTCAAAAAATAAAAAATTTAATTTTTTCACATTAAGAAATTAATTTAACAAAAACCTTTAAAAATTCATCGATTTGAGATTCAATTTTTCTTAAACAAAGCCAAGATTCTCTCCCAAAAGACAACATCAACGCTTCTAATTCCATATTTATGCATATTCGAGGAATAATGGCAGATTTACTCCAAATGTCCCAAATAAAATTACAATTTATATTGGCACAACAAGGTTGTAGCAAAGGCCGTAATTTCTTGTTATACGAAACTCTCGTCGTGAAATTATCCGCACAAAGTCCAAGTGATATTTCATCAACTAAAACTGAATTAAAAATTAAAAATGAAATAAAATTAACTCTTAATAAAAATCTGTGAAAACTTACATTTTTTCCCTTCTTTCAGCTGAATGTTACCGCACAAAACATCCCAAGCTAAAACAACATGCGCACTCTCTTTGTGTGGAACTGTTTCCAAAACAACTACAACTTGAACAGTTTTGAAGTGGATGAATCGAATAAAAGTAGCTAAATGTCGCAAATTTTCGACTACATTCTGAGGATTTAAAGCCGATAATGCGTCTTCGCTAACATTTTTCTTATTTATTTGAAGTTGGAATGTTTTTAAACTCGAAGCTGGTGTTGATTTAATCGTCAACTCCATTACTGCTTCTATATAATCCAAGATTTGCTCGTATTTTAAAATACTAAGGTTTAATTTCCACGGACGATCAACAGATACGTTGATGTCAGCTGAAAAAATTTTTAAAAAAATTTAAAATTTAAAGAAAATTAAATTAAATTTAATTAATTTAATTTACTTAAACCCCTCAGAAAATTCTTAATTGAAACAGTAATCAATGCCGGTGGGATTCCTGTCCGCGAGTGCACATCTCCTGGTTTTGTTTCGATCCAATTAACAGTGTAGTTTTCCAAACTTGGGAGAATTTTTGTTGCAGTTACTAATAAGAATTAGAGAAAAGATTTAAAGTTATTCTTTTAGTTTTAATTTTTTGATTTTAATATGATTTTTACCAGGTATGAAGACTTTATCGTTACTTCCCTTCATGACAAAGTCAAAACAAGACATGTCTAATTTGCTTTCGGTGTAGCGGCATTGTAAGAATGCGTGCGGTTGGGAAAATGCAATAAAAATAATTGGTATAATCGAATTTGAGTTTGAATCCTTCTCCTCTTCTGAGAATTCTTCTTCAGAACCATCATATCTAAAAAAAAATATTGTCAGTTAAATCATTATTGCAATGTAAAAACCCTTTATCTATTCCATTTAACACTCACCCATCCGTTGTATTTTTGTGCCGTCCAGTATGTCTCTTTTTCCCTTTTGATTCCTGAATAAACAAAAAGTTTCCATAATTTGTGCAAAAAGAAAAATTTATTGAATTTTTTGAATAAAAAAAATTGTATAATATTTGCAAAAAATTTGCAAAATTTCAAAACTAATAAAATTGCATGAAAATTTATATGAAAACGCAAAAATTGTATAACAATTTTGCATATTATATACCTTTTTTATCTTAATCCGCGAAGCATTCCGCTTTAATTTATCCGTGTATGCGCTAAACGCAAAACCCCTTGCTGTAAACAATACTTCAAAAGGCACTAATGCAACCGGATTCCAAGTTGGAGATTGATTCAACCACTTTTTAGTCATTATTTGCTGCTCAATTATAACTTTAGCCGGTATAATCGACGTCTTCAGCGCATGTGTGTGCTGTGGCAGTGTAGATAGTTCACTATCCGTTCCACTGTCCAATCTCACTTCAATCCCACTGTCTGGTTCCGAAGAAGCTCCACTCTGGAGATTCATTCTTGACCTCTGTCTTTTAATATCCTTTGATTGTTCATTAAAAACCTCCATTATAGTCAAGATGTTTTCTTGACAAACTTGGTAGATTAAAGTCAATTGCTTGAAACTCAGGTAGATGTCAAGATCAGTGGTTAAATTGACTTCTAGTGAGTGACCAGCGACCAAAATGTCCTAAAATGAATAAATTCAGAATTTTATGTGTTATTTGTTTTAGTTTTGGCGATATTTACTTCTTTTAGTTGTTTATAGACAATGGCAGGTGCGGCGACAACTCTGATGTTTAAATTGCATACCAAAGGAAGAAATATTAACTCAGATTCAATGTCTGTGGGTTTTAGATACTTGTTGTTCCACTCCAAAGCTGGGTTTTCTCCCATTGTGTGTAGTTGGGAGCCGATACTCGGAGCTTCACTGACTCGGCTTCGCTTGACTAGATCCTTCCAAGAACCTGGAATAAAAAATTGCGTTGTAAAAGAAGCTTAGTTGCGAGTATAGGGAGCCGCAAAATAGTTTACTCGCAAGTTTACTAAAATCAGGGGCTTACAGGTTTCTTTTCTGCTGATGTAATGACCGATTTTTTTGGTTGCAGAGCATCCCATGCAAATTGGAAATATATGAAACAAACGTGTAAGCCCTTTGAGCAGTGGCATAATAAGGGCATGGATTCCCGTCGAATGGAATTCCGTTGACGTGATTTTCGTCGACGGTGTTCCAGTCGACGAAAATACCGTCAAAGGAATCATGTCAACCGGAATCCCATCGAAAGCGGGCGACGGGATTCGCGTCGACGGTATTTTCGTCGACAGGATTCCCATCGAAAATAAACAACGGGAAGCCTGTTAAAAGTGTCCATATGGATTCCCGTCAACGCGATTCTCGTCGAAAAACAATGAAATTAAATGTGGGAATCGCTGTCCCACTGTCCTAGTCCAACATGGAGGGGGGGGACTCCCTCCCCCCTTGGACCCCCCCACCTAACCGAAAAAACTTCAATCAAATTGTTTTGGCCCATAACTGATCGGCATCAGTTGCGACTGTCACGTGATCGTTTTTCGACGGAAATCACATCGACGGGATTCAAACTCCAAAAACAAAACGAAAAAACTCCAAAAGCAAAATCAAATGAATACAAATAAACTTAAAGTAAAATCAAAAGAATCCAATGAAACACAATTGTAAGATGGTATAATTCCAGCCATCTTGCTTAACAACGAGATGTCATGTTATTTCTTGTATTTGGAGGTTTTTTGTTTGGTTTTTGTATTGTAGAGTTTTTAAAACAATAAATAATTTTAAAAAGAGTGGATTTTGGTCATTGAACCGTGCCTAAACCCCCCCCCCCCCGCCTTCACCCCTCCTGTTTTAACCAAACCAAAGAAATTGCGGCAATATCGTCTGGCAATATTTTTCCAAGACGATATTGCAGTTGGCAATATTTTGCCTTGCGATATTTTTGATTCGCACTCTTTTAATCAGCGATATTATTGTCTGGCGATATTTTGACTTGGCAGCATTTTGCTGCACGATATTATGCATCGCGATATTAAGACGTGGAATCCTGTCGACAGTATCCATGTGGCCACATTCGACAGTGGAGATGTGCAATAATGCGATATACCGCAACCGCGATATTTTTTTCCAATACCACGATAAATATTGCACAAAAACTGAAGTTGCGATATTGTGATAATGCGATATTTTGCGGTATGGCGATAATGCAATACTGAACTAATGTGATTTTTTGCGATATTGCGAAATTATGCGATATTTTTGGATATTGTGATAATAAATTTATTAAATTTTATTTTATTATATATTTTTTTAGTTATATTTCTTAAATTTTTGCAATTGTTTTTTATTTTTCAGGTATTTCAAATTCTTTCCCATTTTTTTGCAAGGTTGAAATAAATCAATATGTCATTATTGCTTAACATCGCAGTAGCACAAAATATCACAATACTGCAAAATATCGCGATAATTCGATAATGCGATAACGATATATCACATGCGATGCGATATTTTCCTAATATTGCACCGCATTCTCAAAAATATAATATCACACACCCCTATTTGACAGGATTCCCGTTGTTTATTTTCGACTGGAATCCCGTCCATGGGGGTGACTCGAAAACGCGGGGTATACCCCTAATGAGGTACCCTACTGGGGTACCCCAAAATACCCCAAAACACCAAAATCCCGTCGGCGAAATTCCTTTTGACAGGAATCCAGTCGACAGGATTCTGCTCCTCGGGCGTAACTAGGAATTTTGGTACTCATGGCCTAACATCTAAAACGTGCCTAAACGGTAAAAATATATATCTAAAATGCAGTAGAAATTGAAGAATTTTAAGTAAGTTTCTAAAATTTCGAAAAAAATTTGAAACATTCAAGAAAATTCAAAAAAAATCCAAATGAAATTTGCAAGCATTTAAGACATTTACAAAAATTCAAAAAAAATTGTAAATTTTAAAAAAAAAATTGCAAGTATCCAAAATAAAATTGCAAACTTTCAATATAAATTTGCAAAAATTCAAGAGAAAGCCATAAAAATTTTGTATCAATAACTAGTGCTCAGATTTAGTAAATAACACTCAGTATGCTTTATTACGTCACTTTACAGTGCAGTTTGTATTGCAACTGCTGTTAAAAGTGACATAAGAAAGCTCTAAACTGACGGAAAAGTTAAGTTTAGTATAGTTTTTGAATGCAGCTACTGAGTACACAGAACACAACCAGATTTAAATACAGATTCAACAAATCTAAAATGCACTTTTTTGACACCCCATAAATAAGAGGTGGGCCTAACAACTGTAGAGTGCAATAATGAATTTTATTGCTGTTTCTCCTTAATACCATTACTGAAATAACATCGCCTCTTAATCAATGGTATCTTAGAATTGATGAAACACAGTAATCTAATAGATTAATTAACCATAAAGTAATTATAAATACGAAATATTATAATTCGCCGCTACATACTAAATTAATAATTCTAAAATATTACCTGAAGAAAAACTAATTCCTGTAATATCCAACTGGTACTGCCGATCCTCCACATCCGATCCCGGCACGTGAATAATCCGCGCTTGCTGCGCCAACGCGAGAATATCTGACCGCAAAACAATTCTCGACAACGGATTTTCCACCTGCGAGGCTATCGACAACTTCTTCGTTTGAAATATCAACATATCGTGAGTCGTCTGCCCATCTTTGCCAACACTTTCCCACTCCACTTTCTTCGGAACGAATATCCTAATCTCACTGATATTTAAATAAATTAGCGGCAAGTTGTTGTTATTGAACCACTTCAATTGATAAAATTGAGACTCGGCCGCCGACTCTACGACTACTTTACTCGCAAACTGAATCGGATAGTTGAGAAAATTGAATCTCAAGCTAAAAAGCGGCTCGAAAATGCGAAATCCTGTGGTTAGAACCGGAAACCATAAAACGCAGTCAAATGATCGGATTTTAATGTCGATTTCGCTGACATAGCGGTTGAAATTCGATTGGGAGTTGATCACTTTTGATTCTAGTTCGTCGACGTGGTCGCGGAGGAGTTGGGTCCAGCGACGTTGAACGTTTTTGCTCAATGCACGGGTTAAATTTATGGTTAGAAAGTTATACGAAGACTTTGATTTGGAAGACGAGTCCGAGTCGAATATCTCATCGGGAGAGTCATCTGATGGATCTGTTTGAAAGAATTGTTGAGTTTGTTGGAATAGGATGTAATTTGTTGGGTTATTACCATATTTTGGGTTTGGAATGTTGATGTTTTTCGACAGTTTGTCTGAACAGGTGAAAAAAATTCCTTTGAAGGGTCCTGGTGTGAATTGGTTGGTGAATTCACTGTAAAAAAAGAAAAAAAAGGATATTAAGTTAAGGTAATATTGGTTTTATTTATAGAAAATAAAATTTTAGTCATGGCATAAGCATAACTAGGCTATGACCAATTTCCCTCATGCCGTAGTGAGAGAAATTGAAGTTTCATTAAAATTATTTACATCATATTCAATCATGTAACGTTTTTGCAATATTTTATAAATTTAAAATAATTTTGTGAAAAATTCTTGCAGTTGTGTGTAACATTTTTGCAATTTTATCTGAATTAGGGCAGTAAAACATTAAAATTATACAACTGCTTTTAAATTTTTATAATTTTAATTTTGTAACTGTAAATCAATAAAATAATAACAGTACCCCCTAATTAGGAGCTCTTATTTCTTTACTGAATTTTACCTAATTAATATACAAGAATTGATAACTAATTATCAATTCTTGGTTTTAATAATACAAACGCAAACTTAAAACAAGAAATTACTCTTTTTGAGAATGATTCCAGTTAAAAGCCGTCAGCGTAAACTTAATCTTACTGTACACTTCCTGAACATCGAGAGACAACCCAAGTTCATCAAAATCCAAATTCAACCGACAACCTACAATCACAAAGTCGTATAAAATTACTACAAAAAATAAACATAAGCATCACAACTCTACCATCACTCGACGTCAATTTCACGCTCAATTTTGGCAACGTCCACTGAACCCACAGCGTCAATTTTGGCAACTCGGACAAAATACTCTCAAAATCAAACTTATTTTCCCTGATCTCCGAACTGAGAACCTCTATCAAACTCGCTGCACTCTTTTCACCAACATCGGGTGAAAAATTCGCATTATCTTTACTTTCAGCGAGTGCAAAGAGATTCATAATGGACGTCCCACGAGATAGCAATTTAGATGCTGCATCCAACAATGTTTGAGCAATATTAGCAATTATTTCAACCTAGAAATCAAAATTAAAAAAGATTTATATTAAAAATTCAAAAATTTAAATCTGTTAAGAAATAAAATTCAAATTTGTTAAAGTTTTTTAAGAAAAAAAATTTATAAACTCAAATTTTTTAAGAAAAAAAAATTTCAAAAATTAATTATTTTACCTGTTTATCACATAGTTGTATATATAATAATTCGTTATCAGCATGTATGCATAAATTAACTTTCGATATCTTATCAAACGATAATTCAGTGTTAAGCGCAATTGTTGCCGAAATCGATAAAGGGTTAATGCAATACGCCACTTCCTTTTTCGCATTCAACGTATAAATACTAAAATTCGCTAAAGTCAGAGTCCATGGAAATAAATCCTGACCTGTTAAAGAAAAAAAATTAATCAAATGCTAATTAATTAAATAAATAAATTAAATTTAACAAATTACTCAAATTGCAGCCTTCGAGAGTATAAATTGGAATATCTTCAATATGTGAAGATAAATTTTGTTTCTGTGTTCCACTGTGTAGAGTTACTTTTGGTACATTTACAACCAACAGGTCGGACATGACTCCTTGTGAAAATAATTTTCTTAATTTATGTGTGAGGTGAGATACGTTCGAACCTAACGGAGTTGAAGTTGTTGGTAAAAATATCGTGATGCTTTCGCATTGAACCTTTGAAAAAAAATAGATTAATGAAAATATTGAAAATTTAAAATAATTTTTTTTTTACTTCGATTAATAGTCGTTTAAAAACCGAGATGAAATTCAGGCAAAATTGAACAATTTCTTTTGAAAATGCTAATTTTTCTTCTGTGATTTTCATTAATGATTGACTTTCTGTTGGAATTGTGCTTGACTGCGCTGAGTCCTCAGTTGGTTCGTCTTTTCGCGGCGATTCTGAGCGATAAGTTGGGCCTGCATCAGGGATGATGTTCGGAAAATAGTCGATCCAGTCGTATAATGCTGGATCAAGATACACACTCATTCCTTTGATGCTCGTTACAAAAACTGTTGGTGCTAAAAACAAAAAAAAATTCGGAAATTTATAGAAATTGTAATGATTTCAAAATGAAATACCAGAACAGGTTTCCATTGTGATTGGAAACTGCAAGACAGCTTTAACGAAGTTTTCGGAAGTTTCTTGAGTGTGTTCAGACGAAGGAGTTTCATTAAAAAAATTAATGTCGTAAATATGTTCTTTAGTTTCAGGTCCGTGGAATAAAGTAACAAGATGACAAACGCCGTTTACTGTTAGAAAATTATACATTGGTTAATATTAATATCAAACATGTTTTTATATTTTATTACCCCAATGTTGCAGTACGACGCAACAATTGTCCATATTTGCTATTGCTGCATGCACGGCATCGTTTTTACTATATTTACACTGCAAATTGTTCATTGAAAATTCAAGCGTTGAATATTCTAAATTAAAAAAAAAAAAAAAAATTCCAGTTTTTGATAATCTGTTTAGAAATTTTAATTAATTGGTCACAAATTTATATATTTAATTTTTGTGATACAGTATTCCAATATTTTATAAACACTTTACATATTTTAAATTTAATAAATACCATTTGTAAGTGACACAGCTGTTTCAGGTAAACTCGTAAGAATAAACTTAATCTTCCCAATATTTGGTTGATACCATGAATTCAAAATACTCGAAATGAAAAGAACTTGTGGCCAAGTCAACTGAATACTAAAACGACTCATTTCCAATAAACATTCAGTCTTAGGTTGAAATGGATTTTGCCACAAATTTGGATGCTGCAATTCCTTCAAATATACTGCACAACTAAAAGGCGGAACTATATTGAATTTCTCATCGAAATGTCCGTGATGCATATTAGCTAAGCTCACTTCTGCACCAAAAATCTAAAAATATTTAAATAAATTAATTATAACATTAATGATAAATATATTATTCATTTACTGCATTTTTTTCTTACTTTTCCTGTAATGTGTGACTGGCTATGATATAAAAAATGATCATTTACTGGAGATAAATTCACAGCAACTTGCACCACTCGTTTTGCATACATCGGAACTATTTGTTGTACTTCTACTCGGTTACATTCAAATATTATTACTGGTTCAGACTGAATTGTTGATGTATTTCCTTCTAAATTTGATTTTTTCTATTTAAGATAAAAAAATTAAATTAACATTTATTACGTTTCAATGAGAATTTCGTTATATCGGGATTCAATTGTATAAATTTTGAATAGGCATGCTATATCTTTGAAGTTATAAATCTATGTTTGTGCTGCCTTGGAAATGTGGACTTACTTTTTTTCTATTAGTTACAGCTGCCATAACGTCGCAAGTAGGGTGATCAGTTGAAAAAATACGCAATGTTGGTTGGACAAGGCTAAGACTGTAACATTTTAGTGGTATGAATTCCTCCATTTTCTCCACATCCTCAGTTGTTGGAATGTAATGTTTATTTATGTGCGGAATTGTAACTAAATGAATAAATATTATAGAGATTTTGAAGGGTTCTGGGTAAAAATTGAAAATACCGTCAGCAGGATTGGAATATGGCTCAAATTCCCTGCTAAATAAAGAGCGAATAACTTTTTCGAGTCGATGCGCAAAGTCTCCGTTGACATTAAATTGGCACGGGCCTACGACACAGCGTACCATTAACCGTTCCTTTAAATTACTGTCTTCCAAATCAGCATAATTTTGGTCAGGATCAGTTTCTGAGTTTAAAAAAATTGTTTTAAACATTTGGTTTAGAAATTTCAGAAATTTTCGATATTTTATCCCGAGATTTTTGGCTAAAAATTTTAGAGAATTTTAATCAATTTGAAGAAAAATTTAATAAATTTCAAAAATTTTGCATAAAAATATTAAATTTAATAAATTTCAAAAATTTTGCATAAAAATATTAAATTTAATAAATTTCAAAAATTTTGCATAAAAATATTAAATTTAATAGATTTCAAAAATTTTGCATAAAAATATTAAATGTTAGAAATTCTGCACAAAAATTTTAGATATTTAAGATCCATTTAAACATTTTGAATATTTTTGCATAAAAATTTGAGATTTTAGAAATTTCAATCATTATCTAAAATTTCTATTTTTCAACTATAACTAAATTACCCATGTCATCCTCAGGCAATGTTAAATGATAAAAATAATCCAACGCGCAACACGGACTTCTTTCTAACATTTTCTCTTCAGTTAAATTTTGAAAATGTTCTTCCCAGTCATAATTGTAATCGCGTCGCTGCATTTGATTTTCCGGTGACAGTTCGTTAAACAGTGACTGATCCAAATACTTCATTTGGTTATTGCCCAAAAACCCAGCACTTGCCAAAATTGGTTGCTGTTATTTAATAAATTAAAATCAATATTAACAAAATTTTTTTTTAAAATTCTTTACATTTTCATGATGCATAAACAATCCTTTGCACAAGCAGTCATCAACAGCTACGATTTGACCGGCACTTATTCCCATTTGAATGCTGGCCCAATCTGGGTGACGCACAGCCGCATCTAAAAACAGTCCTTCGATATTGGCGCAAGCGATAGGACGGAATATGATCTTCTGCGATTTTACGTCAGTTTCAGTAACCTGGAAATAAAGAACGTAGAAATTAATTAATAAAAGTTTAAATAATAAAAAAATTATTGTTTAACATTTGTGTCTACTACACCTGATAGAAAAAATGTCTAAAATGTTTAAAATTTATAGGAGAAAATGTCTAAAATGTAACTACAGGTTGAATCTTGTTATAACAAATTAGGGTTGCCACCTCTCCGGATTTTGTCCGGAGACTCCGGTTTGAAGACCGATCTCCGGTCTTAAACAGAAAATCTCCAGTTTTCGGAAAAATCTGTTTATATATACATTTTAATAAATGTTCTGTCAAATTTCATTAAAATTTTAATGAATTTTGTAATTCATTAAAATTCATTAAAATAAACAAAATTTTACCAAAAAATTCATTAAAATTAACAAGAGATAATGTAAATACTTTAAAATTTGTTTTCCCACCTCCCTGGATTATTCAAATATAGTTTACACATGTAGTAGTTATTATTTCTTAAGTTTCGTATAGTTTCTTCCTTTATTTTTTTTTGCACATCTCATCAATAAACATCACCTGCAATAAATTGAAGTGATTAGCTCTTGTGAGAGGGAGGGTAGCCAAGACCCGCTTTAGACACGAGACTCACCCAATTTTGTATTTCATTTTGTTTTTCTTTTTTAACAAGAAATTGTTCATTGCATTGCTAGAGTTTGTGATTTTTATTATTGTTAAAAGCTGCTTTTTGTTAATAATTAAAGAATTTTTCAAATATTATTGCCATGTAGCAATTTACAATAACACCGTTTTAAGCAAAAATGTTTGCAAAAAACAGTAAATTGGATGTTTACACTCGTTTTAAACATCCACTGGATGGTTGGGTGACAGCGTTACTAATGGTAATACCATGCTAAATCCGTCAACTTTATTGGTCGCGGATTTAGCCTGATTGGGCGGGTCTTGTGTCTAAAGGGGGTCTTGGGGTAGCACACAATCTCCGGATTTTGGCGTACTAAAAGGTGGCAACCCTATTACAAATACTGTTGCAATGAAATTTTTTTCAATTTCCCACTGTATAGAAATCCTTTATAATCGATGTTGTTAGAACAAAAATTTCGTTACAGTGAAGATTTTGTTGGATAGCCTTGGAGTTCGTTAAAAAATTAAAATATAATTTGATTTTTTCTATTTATACAAAACATTTCTATTATATTTAAAAAACATCGAATAGAAAAAGAATTTATAAATATCTAAAATGACTAGAAATTTAAACAAAAAATTTAAATAATGTATGTAGAAAAAATTTCTAAAATTTCTATAAAATTTAGAGAAAAAAAGTGTAAAATGTTTATAATTTATAATATGGCTATTTATCCACAAGTTATACTGTTGGATGGTTTAGATATTTTTTCTTTACAATTCTAGGCATTTCAGACATTTCAAAAAAAATTTGTATAAATTATTGACATTTTGAAATTTTTTTGACATTTTTACATTCAGATATTTTAAAATTTTAAAAAAAGTAAAGTATACACACAATATTGAAACAGTTATCACTGTTTTCAAAAACAGTGATAACTTGTACTATCTAAAACTAAAATTTAGAAATTTAACTCCTCTCACTTAACACAAAATAAACTATAAATGTTTATCTAACACAATATTAATTTCAAAAAACCTCATTTCTTACTTTCATTGTAATCAAGGCCTTATGCAAATGTGCAGCAAAATGAAAAACGGGATTAGTCGCTGGTCGATCCAAATTTTCACTTTCAACGTCGTCTTCCCATATGTTATTAATGGACGGTACCAAAGACCAAGCCCAATTCCCCCACGTCTGCTCTTCGTCCATTCCTTCAGACAACGATTTCTCAGCGTCTTTCTCCATATCCGTCGCCACTTTCGGCGGAATCAACACTAAGTCCCCGAAATACAGCGCCGTACAGAGCTGGGCCAGTCTCAAAAGCATCGGTAATTGCTGATCCGTCACTGATAATTCCATTTCTTCACTTCTAAAGTCGAAGCGACTAACTGACGGAGACCGAGATGTCAAACTGTCATAGGCAATGTAAACTCTTCCTTCGATCATGCTGCGATATAGCAGTGGATCCTAATAAAAATATTATAGTTATTTATTAATCGAAGGGTTGAATTTTAATTAAGGATTTTTTTCAAAGTTTTGTGGAATTTATTTGCATTTTGTGATTGATTTTATTAATTTTAGCGTTTTGGATATTTTTTAGATTTTAGAATATTTTAGCAATTAGGGATAATTTAATCTAATTCTTGAGCCAAATATCGTTTTATGCAAAGTCAAACATAAAAATCCTCTTTCCAAGGGCTTGTGATAAAAAAATTAAAAAAATTTTAAAAAACTTAAAAAAGGGGTTTTTCCATGAAAATTTACTATTAAAACGACAGAATTTGTAAATTATTATAAAAGAACGTTATTTGAAAAACTTTTGCTCACAAAAAACTATTTTTTTTAAATTTTAAGCTCATAAATGATCATTTTTATTATAATTTAACACAAATTCAATCGTTTATGCACCTTTTGGCTTAAATTCAATATATATCAACATTAATTGTTTTATCTAAATTTTAGAATCAAACTGTCGTTTTATGCAAATTACAAAGCAATAATCATTTTTATACATTATAACAAAAAAAATAAAAAAATACTAAATTTTTAAGTAAAACACTTAAATAAATTTTCTAATAAAAATCCAATTTCCGTAACTTTCAATTTAAAAACAATTATTTTCAATTAATTGGCTACCAATAAGTTAAAAAAAAACCATGACACACATTTCATCAATTTTAATACCTGATATGTTTCGATTTTTCCACTAGCATCTCGCTGATCCAAACAAATAGTGACATCGATCAAAGAAATTAATTTCCGAATAATCAAATCGGTCTGTGTGGTATCGATGTACGTCCGCTCCCATTCACTGTTCGCCGTATGCAATTGAGCCGACTTCACGTTGATAGACATAACTATGTCGCCTTCGACGTACTTCAGAATTACATTGTTACAAATAATATTCATATTGCTTAGAATTCGAGTAACAAGCGACTGGACAAAAGATGGTGGAGCTTCCTCAACTTCAAGTCGCTGTGGTTTCTTTTTCTGTGATGAATCGTCAGACCTTAAATAGAAAAAAGATGAAATGGTTTGAGATAAAGTATTAACCTTTTAACTTTTAATTAAATGTAACTCTAAATTTATTTGTTGTTATTGTAATGTTAATTGTTGTTATGTAAAAAAAGATGGAAACATTTTTATTTGGTAATTAATCATGGCTATTTTAGATTAAAATAAACTTTATTAATACTTTAGAAATCTCCATGTTTTCAGCAGTGTTGTGACGAACGTGAACGAAAGTTCGCATTCACGAACGTTTCGTTCACGAAGAACGCGAACTCGTTCGTCATTTTTTTTCGATGAACGCAAACGCAAACGGAATTTGGTTATTTCGTTCGCATTCGTTGAATTTTTTTTTTCTCACACATTTCACACATTTTTATACACATCAGTCAGTGATTGATACGTATAAAAAAAAAATGATTGATTGACAATCACTTATCGTGATATGGTATCACGATATCAGGTCACGTATGTATGGCTGCCATACACATGTAACGATGATTCAGAAATTTTCAGCGAACGCGAACTTTTTCTTCATGACACCACATTCGCGAAGTTTTTAAGAATCTTCTTGATAAAAATTTGAAATTTTTAATAATTATTCGTTGATTTTTAAACTTTTTAATACAAAATTTTCAGAATTTAAAAAATTTTTAAAATAAAATTTTGACATTTTCACAAATTTTAAACTAATTATGAAATTTTTAGACATTATTTGAAATTTTAACATAAAATATGAAATGAAATTTTGAGATAAGATTTCTAAATTTTTAGATAGTTTTTTGATAAGAATTTGAAATTTTCAAACTCTTTGAAACAAACTTCTACATTTTCTGAACATTTAGATAAAATTCCTGAAATTCACGAATGAAATATTATTTGACATTAAAAAAAAAGTTGATTACCGTGCATCCACTTCATTATTTTCAGTTCCATCTTTTAATTTCAAAATACATTCGAATGTATTAACAGTAATAATAACTGGTTCCGATCCCAATTTCGTCCAAGGCACATTAATACGCAATTCGTGCACGTGTCCATTAATAAATGTAAACGGTAACTGAAGTTCTTGTTCAAGCACATCCAAACGAAGATCCAATTTATTAAATACAACTTCACCGCCCCATAATGAAACCTAAAACAACAAAAGTAATATAAAATCAGTACAAGTTAAACAACTTTTTTAATAACAAAAACACAAAATGATAAAATTATTCAACTAAAGCACTTTTTTAAATGTTTTTAACTTACAAGACAAAATACTGAAACTATGATACGATAGATAACTAAACATTTGTCACTCGACAAACATCCTTTATTTCCTTATCATCAAACTAACCGACACTTACTTGTGAGTCTTTTGGCGAAATATTTTTAACGTATTTATCCACGTAGCTTAAAAGTAGTGGCGTTAATATTGTTTCAACCTTAAACATTTTTCCTTTTTGTACCAAAATACAAAGGCACTTGATGTTTATATTACGATGAGCATTATTCTAAACTGAAATCCTGAAAAGAAACGTCAAAATGTAATTTTATTATAACTAAATTTGACTTTGGCATTGAAAAATACCAATCAGCTGATCCCATAGCCATAACTTACCGTACCGTAGAGAAAAGTTATCTTTTCACATTCTATGTGACCATCCTGAGATAACAAAATGGTGAATGCTTACGTGCATTTCCTACCAATTTAATGTCATCTAACATCTGGAATTAATTATTTCCTCTACGATCACTTTCCTTAATCGATTTGCACAGCACAAGCTGGAAAACGGGGTGGTGAAGGTGGAAAGTGTAATGTACTGCCACCGATGGGTAGAAAGTGAAAGTTGTAGGTTATTATCTAGCGCCCGCTCGATTCTATGTTTTAAAGTAATTAAAATAAATTAATAAATGTCTGAATAAATAAATGTAATAGAAAATTCAATAATTTTTAGTTTTATTAACAGTTTTATATTACAGATTAGAATTTGCTTTAAAATCACTGTCTAGTGCCAGCTTGATACCCAATGATAAAACACTAAATAAAAATTTAATGTTTATTTTAGCAAAGAAATAGTACTGAATCATGAATTAAGAGAGTACTTTGGTCTTTCAAGGCTCAGTTTAGTTCATTATTGGTTCAGAATCAAGGTTGATAGAATAAAAGGTTAGGCGAAGTGAGCATGTCAGCTGACTGCAGCGGTGGCGCTGGAGAGCATATGACGTCACTGGTTCACACAAACCAAACAAACCAGCATATGAACTGAGGAGTGTATTTCTTTTTACATCATGTAGCGCTCCACTGAAGTGGTATGGAAGTACATCTGTATCATTTTAGCCTAAGCCTAATTACGAATTAGGCCTAGGCTTAAATAATTTTGTATACAGATGTACTTCCATAGCACTGCAGTGGAGCGCTACTTGCTGTAAAAAGAAATACCCCTCTGAGCTAATAATTCGCCAATAATTATTATTTAAGTTATTGTTTTCAAAGATTTGAATTAATTTATTGTTTGAGTATGATTAAACCTCATTTATTGTTACAAAAGAATAATAAATCTTTATTTAGAGTTATTTAAAAAAAAAATTAGATTTATTTTATTTAAAAAAATTTTGCTCAAATTAAATTCATTATATTCGCAATTTGACATGTTTTTAATAGTATCTATAACTTTTACAGCTTTTTAAAAGAACATTTGATGAGAAATACAAAAAAAAACAATATACTCAATGCAATTTCAACTCTACTGTGACCAGTGACGTCACAAATTCACTAGCCAATGAGCATCCAGATTTTCACTTCGCCTAACCTTGTTCAGAATGACCTTGGCAGACTACCAAAAAAGTGTTTATTCAATGTCTAACTCTGACTTGCAACTACGGAGCCCCTAAGATAATAAATAATACAGTTTATTAAACTTAACAAAGCTCAATTTTTTTCTTTCTTATCATACTACTCAAAGTTCAAGTCACATGATATCATGTATTATAAAACTTGCTGCCTTACTGACCAAATTTTCACCTTGTTAGCAAAGTTGCATTCATCATCATGGCTCCAATTGACATTTTAGATGCAGAGACTGTTGACAAGTTACTAAAATGGGAGGAATTAATTCCAGCATTAGAAGTAGCTATGGCAAACTTTTCATTGAAGTCCAATGGAGGGGTCATTCAACCTGTGAGAATAACTGTCCCAATTGAAAAACATCAAGGGTAAAAAATGATTTTACATATGAAATTATTTACAAAAACATCACTGGATTTTATTTCAGAATCATGATGTTAATGCCGTGTTATACAAGACATGAAGATGTATTGACAACTAAAATTTTTACAGTTTATGAGAATAATGCTGCTAAAGGGTATCCTGTCCACAATGGTTTGGTGTTTTTATTTGATGCTGAAACTGGAATTCAAAAGGCTGTAAGATTGTAACAGTAATCAATTAAAATCATTTAATTCTTAATTTCTGTTTTATCAATCAAAAGATAATGGATGCAGAGCCAATAACAGCCAAAAGAACTGCTGCAGCTACAGCTGTTGCCATTAAAGCAGTAATAACAAAAGAACCAGAGGTATTGGCAATATTTGGTGCAGGTGTTCAGGCAAAAAGTCACTTTGAAGTGTTGACTCATCTTTATAAGTTCAAAGAGGTTGGTATTGGTAATGATTTTGAAAAGAGTCAAAAACAACCAGTGGCATACGCAGAAATTAATTTTTGGGGGTGCAAAGAATGATTTTTTTTCAAAAATGATCATTTTTGATTAAATTTTTAAAAAGTTATTAGAGACTTAGCGAAAACTTGGTACCAAGCTACTAATTTACCAACATGCAAAGTGAAACAATGGTTTTGAATT
>JAQIXT010001030.1:0-20155 GCA_034700445.1 Stenotaenia linearis | reverse complement strand
TTGAGGATAATCCAAATGGATCCAGGATCTCGAGCAGACAAGCTCGCGCATTACGTCGAGCCCTAGAACGAGACGACGACGACGAGGATTAAATTTTTGAATTTTTTTTTTATTTTTGTTTATAATTTTTTATTTCTGAGGAAAGTTTTCGCGTTACGATGAAGATGATGTATTTTACAATGTTTTTAAAGGTTTTTGTGAGCTCTGACGATGTAATTTCAAGTGTTTACTCACGTGGTAGTGTAATAGGTGGCAAATTTGCACATTTGCATATAAGAATAAATACCTCAGAAGGTAGAGAATTTTATTTTTGGCACCAGATTTGAAATATTTAATATTATTGCATTCCATGTTTAAATGATAAATAATTTTCATTTGTCGGCCAACTCATTCCTATTTCGATGAAAGTTATATATATTTTATGAAAATTGTGCTTGTTACACGGGGTTCGAGAAATTAGGACACTGTTTAGAATTTAATAAAGAAAAGTCACGTATTACAGTTGCAATTTGTTTTAAGCGATTCTTTTTTTTTTTTTTTGGTTGGTCGATTTTCCTGTTTGCTCCGGGTTACCAGAGGATGGTCACATGACTTCTTATTTGAATAATTGAAGTATTTGCTCTACGTTTTACGGTTTACAAGTTATTGAATGACCTTGAAGATGACTTTCAAGGTTAAATTAAGGATGGGTCACACTTGACTGATCCTATTAAAATAATTCATCTATCTACAATGGTTTTCAAAATATTTCAAGATTACCAGACTTTTTCCAATTTACTTTTTTGGCCGAGGATATTTACACGAACATCTGTGAAAATAGTGGCCCTTTAAGGCCTGGCTATTTTCAAGAATATTTTTATTTCAAGAAATGTTAGTGAAAACATTTCTAGGAATGTTTGTGTAGGCTATTTAGCCGAACGTTCGTAAGAATACTTTTTTAAATTAATTTTTAAGTACAAAGAAAAAACATTTTTTCTGAATTTAACACATAAATTATTTAAATTATTCCAGTCTTGCGTTAATTTTATGCTGGTTGTTGAAATGATCATTTTCACATATTCATAAAGAAACACATGTGCAGCTTCAAATGGTTTCGAAAACAGACAGAAAAGAAAATTGATGAGAATAGTGAATTTGAATTTTGAAATATAATTCCTTCGTCGTTGCCAGTCGTTGCAAGTAGTGTATATACAATACAATACCCAATTAATTGCAACTAATTTTATTTTTAATTAAGATTTCAATTGTAACTTGTCAACAAACCACAATTATCTCACAAAGCACATACGATTGCGTCGCTTATTTCTTTGCGAATTCCAACTTACCACACAGGTAGCGGACATTTCGATTTACGGTATTAACAAATAACAAATACATCACATTAAAAAAAAATGTTCTTTAAAAATATAAATCTAAAATTTAAAAATGCAAATATTCATATGCCTTTTTCTATTCAGGATATTAAATGTTCGTAAAACGCATTTTTATTCTATTGCGAAATAATTGAAATAATTGAAATAATTGAATAATAATAAAATGTACAGATGCATTGACTCTACCCAAACACACATTTTATGTTATCTGCCTCCTCTTTGTCCTGGATGCCCACAGTGTTGCCCATATTGAGACGAGTATATCCGCATAACGACAACTCGATTCGAGCAATGTTGTTATTGTTTTTATTGTAATTGTAATTTTTATTTTGTTTTATGTTACCGTATGGTACTTTTGGTAATTTGGTATTTTACTTTTAAAAAATGGATCTTGATGTATGTTTGAGTGTATCACGTTATATTTATTTTTGACCAAAATCTGTATTGCGACCAAGAATTGATAACTAGGTTATCAATTCTTGTTGCGACGTATAGAAAAATATAAAAATATTTTAAACTTCAATTCGTGTTGTTAAAACGTTATTTTGGTATGAACATTGCAGTGAACTGTGATCTCTGGGTGAAACAGCGAAGCAAATAATGCAAACTGAAGAGTCTTTGTTTTTTAAAAAGCTCCAAACAGAACAGCAAGACTGTTTCACAGCAAATTGGCTTGGCTAAACTTGAGCGAATGTGCTTCCCGGCATAGCTCTGCAGTTACGCCGGAAAGCATACTCGCTGCTCTATTTTACTTTCTTTTTTTTGAATTTAAAAAAAAAAAGATTTCTTGAGTGCTTTTGAAAACTATCTGGAACATTTTTTTAAACAAGTTTTTTGAATTTTTTTTTACAAAATTGTTTTAAAAACTTTATGGTAAACTAATTGAAAACAATTTATTAACATTTTGAGCAGTTTTTGTTTAAAAATTTAATTTTTTTGGAGATTTGATAAAATAGTTTATTTTGAAAATGTTTTATAAAAAAGATGGCGAATTTTAACATCGCAACAATTCAAATCTGTCCTAATTTTGAGCGCTTTAACTTTGCACATTATTAAATTCGCCGCTAGACTACGCCGACCAAAGCATACCTATATTTCATAGCCTTGCATACCGACAGCTGACTGTGCATTAATTTCCCAAGTTTAATTTAACGAAAACAGTGCAATGAAAAAGAATTCACTATGACAGCTCATGAGTTGAAAGATCAAGGAAACCGACTGTACACTGCGAGGAAATACGAAGAGGCCGTTTCTTGTTACAGCAAAGCCATTGTATAAACACTCTTATTTTCAACATAAATCCAAACTAATTGCGTCTACCATTTTCTAGATCAAGAATCCAGCTATTTCGACATTTTTTACGAACCGTGCGTTATGTTACTTAAAACTAAAACAATGGGAGTTGGCGTGTCACGACTGTCGACGCGCGCTCGACATGGATCCCTCGCTGGTTAAGGGACATTTTTTCCTCGGTCAAGCTTTATTAGAACTCACCAGTTACGATGACGCTATAAAACATCTACAGCGAGGTAGTTTTTAATCATTCGTTTGGTTAAAATTCAATTTTTTAAATTTTATTTTGTTTTAGCGCACGATTTAGCCAAGGACCAGAAACTGAATTTCGGAGATGACATACCGAGTCAGTTACGAATCGCGAAAAAGAAACGCTGGAATGTGCTAGAGGAAAAGCGAATTTCGCAGGAAATCGAACTGCAAACGTACTTGAATCGCCTCATTCGCGAGGATAAAGATAAGCAGGCTGATATGTGTAAAGACCAATCGGAATTAATGAAAATTGAAGCTGAAAGCGTAATATTTTAAATTTTCGTACGGTAAAAGGTATTTACTAATGTTAGTGTTATTTTAGGATAGGCATATTATCGAATTAAATAATTTGTTTGCTAAAGTCGACGAGCGACGACGGGTGAGTGAAGAAATTTCATGAAAAATGAATTTTTTTAAAAATTTTTTATTAATTTGTTTGTAGAAACGTGATGTGCCTGATTATTTATGCGGGAAAATCAGTTTCGAGTTAATGAGGGAACCAGTGATTACCCCCAGTGGGATTACATATGATCGCAAAGACATTGAGGAACATTTACAAAGAGGCGGCCATTTTGATCCAGTTACTAGAACAGATCTCACGCAAGATCAGTTGATTCCGAATTTAGCTATGAAGGAAGTTGTCGATACTTTTTTAAGTGAAAACGAGTGGGTGATTGATTATTGATTCATTTTATTACTTTTTTAATACATATCATTATTATTGTTTTAATTCTTTTTGGAGTTAAGTTCTAATTTGCGATTTTATTAGATAAAATTTGCAATTTTATTGTATAAAACGTATTTAAAAAATTTAGAAATTATCAATTTTACCATTATTTAAATTCAAACAATGTAGAAATAAACAATAGTTTCACGCTCATCGCTGTCTTATATTACTCTCTCTGAGTCGTCTGTCTTCAGTTAGGGACAATTTTTCAATTTCCCGCCTAAATCTAGCAAACGTGACGTAAATTTCGATGAATCAGTGAATCTGCAAAATGGCGGCGCACGGTTTTGCATCATGTGTATCTGGTCTATTATGCAGGAATATAAACAAACAAGGTATTTAATTAAATTTGTTTTCTGATGAAAAATTAACGTTTTATTCTAGTTTTAAGAACATTATACAGCCCAGCAGCGTTAAAAACAGCAGAATACACCAAAATTAGAGCAGAAAAACAGGCGAAGTCCAATAAAGTCGACGGTAATGCCATCTATAAATAAAAAATAGGGATAAAATTAATCATTTTGTTTTTATTTTCATTTTTCAGTGGCATTTAGAAATCGATTAAAATTTTCTCTATCATCACCTAAGCATTTGATATTTTCTAGTGATTTACGTAACATGGCTTACTTGATACAAAACAACGACGATGATATAAAACTCTTCGTTGATATATTAAATAAGTATGACACGTGATTTAAAGTTGTAAATTTTCATTTCATTAAATGGAATTACAGGATTTGTAAGCAAGAAAAGCATATAACTGACAGTAAGCTGGGAAGCTTAATAATGTGTGTTTTTCACTATATGAAAAAGCCGGAATTGGCTTACGAAGCGATTACAAATCCCGTACGTGCTTTTTTAAAAAATTGTTTTTAATGAAATCGAACCATATTTATATTTTTGAAAATTTTGTTTAGGAATGTCGAAATATTTTTCGTAAAAGTGATTCTATTATGGTTGTAATGGACTTACTGTTTGAAAACAAGAAATATGATCAAGTTATAGAAGTTTACAAATTAGTAAAGAGTGGACGTGATGGTCTTCTTTTAGCGATAGCTACTTGTTATAAATTGGTAAGAATTTACTGGTGTTTGAAGTAAAATTGTGTGAAATTTACTTAATTATTGCTTTTTTGTTTATTTAGAACACAAAAGAATCGTTTGAGTTCACCAAACGCGTTTTTAACGATATAAATGAAGAGAAGTTAGAGGTTTTACGAAAAGCAGTTCTGTTTGCATCAAAATTGGCGATCGAACAGGTTGGAACGTTGAAAAATTTAAAATTTACGAAATAATTTGTAAAAATTTCGAATTTTCTAGAATGAGCCAGAATATGCTTTACAACTATTATCTTCGTGCGAAGAAGATAAATTTTTTACAGTTACAAATTTAAAAGTACAATTTATAAAAAAAAAATAATATGTTTTTTATTTATTCATTTTTTAAATTTTTTTTAGTTAATGGCGTTAGCCGAGTTAGGACGTACAGAAGAAGTTTTTTCGGTCTTAAAGGCGGTGTTGGATTATTCACCGCCGATTGAAAGGGATCGTGAATTTATTAAAAAACAGTTGTTTTTTGATTGTGTATGTGAAATTTGTATTTTATTATGATGTGTTGTTGATTTGTTTTGTTTAGTTAGGGAGAATTCGGGCGGCGCTCAAAAGGTTTGATCTTCAGACGGAGTTTTCTCATTTGATGGTGATGGAAAATAAACTTTCGTACGCGAGGAAGATATGTAGGCATACGGTTGAAGATGAACTGTTGAAAGAAATTAAAGGGAAAGTGATGGATCCTATGTATTTACGGATTTATGAAGAGAAGAAAAGTAGAGATATGTTTGAAAGTTATGGAAATGCTTTTAAAGTTCGCAAAGGATTGTACCAAGAAAAGGACGTTTAAGTATAAATTGAAGTTATAATGATGTTTGTAATGAAATAAATAGGTGAAAATATCAATTATATGAAGTGGTCACTTTTATTTTTTTATTTATTTTTTGCTGTTACTTTTTTTTGTTTTTTTTTGTTTTTGCTTTATTTGTTTACTTTTTATGCTCTATTTTTTTTAAAGTTTTTTTAAATTTCTTTTCTTAGTTTTTTTTTTTTTAAAATTTGTTTCCTGATTTTCGTAGTAGCTCGTAGATGTCACTAGTAGCTCATTATAATGAAAATGGCGCTCACTGAACATCAACAAAACAACGGCTGAGGACATTGTTCCTACAATACTGGAAATTTATTATCAGAATGAATTTTGAAAGTAAACACCACATCCCACATCCACATTTACATCGTTAACAATTTATAATTTAATTTCCACAGGAATTAACGGAAAGAACTTAAAATATGACACATTTCCCCCCATCAGCGACTCCTTGAACAACAATGTTTCTACAAGTTACGAAGAATATTTAAACTTATTGCAGGAAAGAAACAGGTATATACATTCCTTCGTACTCAAGCTATTTAATAAAAGATTTGTAAAAATTTTTGCAAAATGAATACTGAAAATTATTGAAAAATTTTATAAAATGTTAGAGTACGGCGTAAGCTTAAAAAGAAAAGCCAAAAACAATTAGCGCTTGAAAGAAGGGAAAAAGGATTTACGTTATACCTAAACGGAGCCAATGCTGAAAGAGAAAAAAATGTGTCTCCTTCCATGTGTAGGAAAGCGAAGGAAGGTACAACTAATGAATGCAGCATGAAATCATTTTTTATTTTGTACTTTATTGTTATTTTTATTCATTTCATTCGCGTTATTTTATTGTATTCGATGTGTTATGCATGCAATATATATAAACACATAATTAACTCATAAATTATGCGATTTTGCAGGCGGCCATTTAGATTCGCGCTCAAAAAATTTATCTCCAAGAACTGGTCGTAAAAATTGGTTGCTGCAAACGCTCGATATTAAAACAGAAGACGGAAGAAATGTGAGATTATCTCCAAGTAATGAAAAATTTTATTTTACGGTTAAATTTGATGATTTTATTAATTTTTTTTATTTTTAAGAAATAGGTTCATGCAAAAACAAATTTTACTCCACGAGTGATGAGAGTCTCAACACGCACTTTTTTAGTTCGACGGATGAAAATGATTTTGAAGAAGAAGAGGAAATTGAGGAAGAAATTCTGAGTTCCGAATCTGATTTTAATGACTTATCCTCGGCTTATTCCAATCCAGAATTACATTCCACTTGTTTCTGGCATAACAGAAAAAATAATGATTTGAATATTGTGAAACCGGATGAGAATATGAACAGGAATCCATTGATCGAACTTTCATCGTCACCAAAATGTAAAAAAAAAAAAAAATTTCTGATTTTAAAATGTTTAATAATTTTGTTAATTTTAGGTGTCACAAAGCGTTTATTGTCTGCCAAATCCATTGAACCGTCTCAAAATGAGATCCGTAATGTTGAAGATGTGTTGCAAGCGATCAGAAAAGAAAATCAAGCAGTTGGAATCCCCGCAGTAATTAGTCTCGATAAAATGATGCCTAATACGAATTTTGTAGGAACAGAATATTGTCTTCCATCATCAGAGGTAAATAAACGAGTAAATTTAAAATGGCGTCCGAGAATTTTTTAAAATTTTTGAAATTTCTTGAAATTATTTAAAATTATTTAAAATTTATTTATTTCTCGCTTTTTCAGACAGAATCTCAATTTCGGTGCAAAGTTACTATGGAAATTTTATCAAATTGGGGACACCCGGATCGAGTAGGCCTAACCGAAGTTCAATTTCTAGACGATGAAAAAAACGTGTTGCAAGCCGTTGAAATTAAGGGAACAGGTGTTCACGAACAGAAAGGAAATTTGATAAACCTGAACAATAATAAAACGAAGGTAAGACATGACATTCAAATTCCAGTTCAGTCTTGAATGGAAGTTATTCTATATATAGAAAACTCCATTCACAACTATACTGGAATTAGTCTGTGCCTCAAATTTGAATAAAATCGCAAAAAAAAAAAAAAAAAAAAAAAAAAATTAAATTTTTAAAGATAATTCGGATTTTAGGAGTTTTATAACACATTTATCGAAAGTAGAATAGAAAAATCATTTTTTACTCACATTTTCAAATCGAAAACGAGAAATTATCAAAACAAACCGAAAATAACCGCAACCTATTTTATCAAGCAAAGTTTACTCATAAGCTGTAACCAAATGACACATCACGAAACATTTGTTGCTAACCTGATAGATTAAATCAATATTTCCCCCTTCCTCAACACAGCAACCAACCTGAGCAACCTGGGTTTAGAATCAATACATAAATACAATCCACCATCTCCAAGACATGCCATGTTTCCTGGTTCAAATATTTTACTACGATTCTACTCAATTCTCGTTAAATAACGTTTTGTAATTCGATTCGAAATGAAAAATATTATCGGTAATAATTAATATTAGTTTATTAATAGATTTAAAACTATTTTTGCACTTTTGGTAGTAAATAATCAGTAATATTTAGTCACGTAAACAACAAATTATGTGTGTAACGTGAATGATTTGTTTCGTTTTTTAACTTCACGGTTATAAAGCGTAAATTTAATTATTTTATATCGATTTGTATCGTAAAAATGAACTTCAAAAACGGTATTTTGTTGTTTGTTGATTTTGAGTTTGAATTTTCGAATTTTTGAACTGAAAATCAATCGATTTAGTGAAATTTTAACGTGAATTAATTTGGATTAATTATTTTTCAGACTGTCAAGGAACGTTATATGTGGAGTTGTGCCATTCAGGATGATCCCATAAATCTGATGTTTCATTTGCTCACGGAACCATCATCAATTAGAATCTGGAATTTTAATCATAGTATAAAGGTATTGTAAATTTATATTAAAAAATGTTCATATTTTTGATTTTTTATCCTCTTTTTAAATTATTTTTTCGAAGGATTTGCTCATTGGTGTACGACAAACGAGGATTTATATAAACACGCGCTTGATTTTCGATGGGATTTTAGACAAAGCGTGTGGAAATCAAGTTTTCGATTACAGTCAAGTTGTTTTTTCGATTTCTGCAAATGAAACCGAACGGAAATTGATTTGCTTATCGCTCGATTGCGTTACTGGAACAATTATGGATAGCAAGACGAATAATGAGGATAATTTTCACGACATCAATCTTCGAAGTACGTCCGCAACTGCTCCGATTTTCCGCACGCCAAACGATACGATTGAACGGAGAACTCAGTCCGGTGTTGTCGGAAAAAGAGAATCGGAAAATTTTCAATCAAACATTGCTACATCGAATTTAAAGTCTTCCAAATCGCTCTATAGTTATTCGAATCAACTGAAACCGAAATGGCTGGAAAAATATCCGTAATTTTAATTTAAATTTAAAAAATAATTTTTTTTGTTAAAATTTGGATTTTTTTTTGGATTTTTTTAGGAAAGATTCGAGCGTTAATGAACGAGAAAAGCCTTCGTGGCTCAAAGGATTGGATATTAACATGAAAGATCCATTCGTGGAACCTGTAGACACTTCGAGGGTTAATTCCGGTTCGGGGAGACCTAGGAAATACGAATCGGAGCCTTGTATCGATTTGACCGGACTCGGACTCGAAGAATCGTTGGGAAATATTCCGTCGTTGTTAGAAGATGAAGATTCGCGTCCGAGTCGCGAAGGGTCCGCCAGATATGGACGAAGAGCGGTCCCGAATCAAAGTAATTATAAATTTGTAAATTTTAAATAAATTTTAATTTGTTTGGAACTTTTTTTAAAATCTTAGGTAGTGGAGATCCACGAAAACGACATTCGATCGACGAAGGACGCGAAGAGTCAGCGAGGACTCGCACCAGACGGAATTTAGATAAGAATTTAGAGGAGTCGTGGACCTCTTTACATATTTTTAATCAACACCATCGAGGACGTTTGTCAATAAACATGGAAGGAGACGTTTTAGATTCATATCTTAATACAGATAAAGTGCACAAAGTGTTGAGCACGTCGAGCGAAATTGACGAATCGATGTCGATTGGGTAAAAATTGTGTTAAAACGATTTGGAATTAATTTTTAATTTTTTTTTTTTTTTTTAATAAATAGAAGTACAAATTCCGATTTTATTATTCCCGAGTTACCTGAAGGACAGCACGTTATAATTAATATTAAAACTACGTGGGGTGATTGTCATTATGTAGGGTTAAATGGGATAGAGGTGTTTGGAAGCTCCGGGGAGAGCGTTAAAGTTCAAAAGGTAATTTTTTTGATTTATTAAAATTTTTTATATATAATTTCTTTTGATTTTTTAAATTTTTAAATTATAGATAACAGCTAATCCCGCTGATATAAATATTTTACCTGAATATTCGAAAGATCCAAGAGTTGTTAGTAATTTAATTGATGGAGTTTATCGAACAAGAGACGATATGCACCTTTGGTTGACCCCGTTTACGACTGGGCGGGATCATTTGGTGTGTTTGACGTTCGAAAAAAGCGTTAAAATTGCCATGATTCGAATTTGGGTAAAAAAAATTATAATCTTTATTTTTTAAAATTAATAAATTTTTTTTTTTTTTTTTAGAATTATAATAAATCTCGAATTCATTCATTCCGTGGCGCGAAAGATATAGAAATAACTCTGGATAAGATGTGTATTTTTAGAGGAGAAATCGCTAAAGCGTGCGGAGGAATTCAAGGAGGAATTGAGGCGTTCGGAGATGTAAAATTGAATAATTTCATTTATTATTGGAATTTTTAAATTTTTTGAATTTTTTTTTTTTTTTTTTTTAGACAATTTTATTTACAACGGATGGATATATTTTGGAAAATATTGCACGACATGATTCGACTTTTTCATGTTATACTAAAGTGACGAGTGAACTTGTAAAAGAAGATATTTTGTTCGAGAGACCCCCTACGGCGCATCAGGTGGCAGAGGTTTGAATAGAATTTAATTATTATGAATGAAATTTGTATTTTATTTTGTTTTTTGTTGATTTTTAGGGCGAAAGGCCGATGACGAGTGCAATTGAGAGAAGAAACGCATCACAGGATTTGGATGACACGTTACAAGATGTCAGTTTTAAATCGTTCCGAGGGAAAATATTCGAATTAAACGCATTCGGTAATTGGGGCGATCCAAATTGGATCGGTTTGACCGGTATGGAAATATTGGATGAAGTCGGTGATGTGTTGTCCGTGAGATCTGAGTGGTTATCTACGCCGCTTAAAGATTTGACGGCGGCAAAGACGTTGAACAGGTAAAAAATTGTATAACATATAAAAAATAAATAAAAATTTCGAATAAAAATAATTTTTTCTAAGGTTATTGGATGGAAATAACGTGACGACGCAAGAGAAGAACATGTGGTTAGCTAATTACAGCGAGGGATCGGAGTATAAAATTTGCATCGTTTTCCCAAAACAAGTTCAAATTTCGGGGATCCGGTTATGGAATTATAACAGAAGTCAAGAAGAGTCCTATAGAGGAGTAAAATAATTTTTGAATTTAAAAATTCAATTTATTTTATTTAAAAAAAATTTTTTTTAAGGTGAAATTTGTGAAAATCAGTTTGGATAATAAACTGATTTCTCCACCCGATGGATTTTTGATTCGTAAGGGACCCGGAAACGTTCATTTCGATTTTGCTCAAGAAGTTAACTTCGCTGGTTCACCCGAGTATAGTTTACTGACACCAGTATCAACAAAGAGTGACAAATACTATGCAATTGATAACGTTTTAACACAAGACTACGAAGCTCCAGTTATGCCACGGGGCTGTATCCTTAATAAAAATAAAAATTCAAATTAATTTAAATTAATTTAAAATTTAAATAATTTACTTAACAAAACATAGTTATTTTTCAGTTACAATTGTATTCAACGTGGGGCGATCCATACTATGTTGGTTTAAACGGTTTAGAAATGTACGACGCACTTGGAAACCGAATACGACTAACTGAAAATAGTATTTTTTCGTATTTTTTTCGTACTTGAATTTTTTTTAATTTTATTTTTAATTTAATAGACATTGCAGCTTATCCCGACAGTGTAAATGTTCTTGATAATGTCAACGACGATGTGAGGACACCGGATAAATTGGTCGATGGTGTAAACGATACAATAGATGGACATCACATGTGGCTTGCACCCGTTTTGCCATGCGTTGTATGTTTTTAGTTTAATTTTGAAACTGTATAATTTTGGAATTTTTTTAACAGCTTAATCGGATATTCATTGTTTTTGATTATCCCGTTACGATTTCGATGATTAAATTATGGAATTATAGTAAAACGCCAGCTAGGGGTGTAAAAGAGTTTGGTGTAAGTATAAAAGATTGATTTTTTATTTTGTTCAATTTAATTAATTTTTATTTATTTTTCTAGTTGCTTGTGGACGATTTATTGGTGTATCACAACTCTTTGGAGCGAGCGTCGTCAGACATAGCTAGAAAAAATTTGTCGGTTTTATATCATACTATTTTATTCACAACTGATAAAGAAATTGCACAAAAAGAACGAGGATCGATCCTTAAGTAAATTGATAAAGCACATTTTTTAAATTTATATTTTTAATTTTTAAAATTCATTGTAGAAGTAGTCATTTAGATCAAGATGTTCAATTAACGAATGATAGCGAAGTGGTTCACAAAGGTACTTCAGGAAAAATAGTTGATCAAGGTAAATTTGTAAATTAATTTATGGATAATTGTTATTAATTCGTTTTTTTTAAAACAGCTTTAAGGCCTATGACGAGCTTAACTTCAATGAATTAAATGTTCAAATATTTAAATTTTTTTAAAATCAAATTAAAAGATGTTTTTTATTCTTATTAATTGTGCTTCTATACCATATTGGTAATTTATTATTTATTGCAATAAAATAACGTGATCAACATTCATTTTGTAATTTATTTACTGTTTATTCTACAGTTGATGACATAATTAATACTATTGATCCATTTTGATTTTTTTTTAAACTACAATTCTTTACATTTTATTTCAAATAAATCATTGCATGATTTATATGTTGCCAGCAAAGTTACCGTTGGATATTTGCTCATCCCATTTTTCAACCTGGAGATAGAAAACAAAATTAAAACAAATTAGAAAAATATTAATCAATGTAATCTATAAATAATAACATACCCAGGCGTAAGGGCAAAGTGAGTTGTAAACTTTGTAAAAATATTCACACGGTTTGTAATTTTCACCCTTAATTTTACGGCAACGATGGTAGTCAACGTAGCTCTGATAGCAATACCTAAAAAAAATAACAAGTTTAAAATAAATGAGTGTTATTTTGATGAAAATGGATGAATTTTACTTCGTTTGGTTCATGTTCGGGAATCGTGGATCAAATGGAGCAGTTTCCAATTTGAATTCTTTTTCCACAGCTTTCTGCAAGGAGGATTAATTCTCATTACAATTAATGCACTTATTTTAAACGATAGAGACTTTACCCCCATTGTTGCAAATTAGAAAGTCTAGCAAGGACAAAACACGGAAACGAAGAAACAAGATGAACGATTTCGAGAATTCAAGGATCTGACGTCAAATATTTTAAACGCCATCTATTGAGCAACTACCGAACTTAACAGCGGTTTATTTAACATTTGTACAAATTGTAATTGAAACGAAATAACAGGATAAATATTTCAATTTAATTCTGAAGCTGAAAATTTCTTTTCAGATTTTAGATTCTGCCTGCAAAACTTCCATTAGCTAACTGATCATCCCATCTTTCGATCTGCAATAAACAGAACATTATTTAATTGAATTAAATTATTAAAAATTATCCAACTTACCCAAGAATTCGGACAAATTGAGCTATACACCTTGAAAAAATATTCACACGGTTTATAATCTTCTCCCTTCACTTTACGACATCGGTGATAATCCAAATAACTTTGATAACAATACCTAAAAAACAATAACTTAAAAAATTCCATTTTTTCTTTTTTAATTTTTTAAGAATAAAAATAAGAATAAAATACTTGGTTTGATTCATATTTGGAAATCGGGGATCAAATGGAGCAGTTTCAAGTTTAAATTCAGGTTCAGGCGGCGGTTTCTAATTTTTTTTTAAAACATGAAACATGAATTTAAAAAAAAAAAATTAATTTCTCAGAAATTAATTACTTTGCCAAACTTTTTAACCCAGGGAAGATCTCCCATGCTTAACGGCATTTCTCCTCCCGGTCCCATGGCTTGCACGGTCGGACGAGAACTCGCAGATTCGGTGTCTTTACCCATTCCAAGAACATCACCCACAGAAGCTGCAACTTTTGCAATCATCCAATCCATAAATTATTTATTAATTTCCTTTATGAATTATATTACGATATTTCTTGTGGTCCTAGAACCTGAATAAACCGTTTCTTACAGGATGTTTTTATCCTAAATCTATTTCTTATTCTAAATCTAACAATTTTGAATGCAATAATCGGAATCACACGTTCGAAAACTTCACCAAAGTTCCATCTGCAGGGAATTTGGCCAATTTGTTACTGTTGCAACAATGATTTAATCTCATTTTTTATCAAATAACTAATTATAAATCATTCACTTTTTATCATTACATGTCATTTTGAAAAATTAATGATCACAAATCAAACAAACTACCAAATAAATTTTTTTTTAATTTACAATTTTGTTATTATACAATAATGGGTCACACGTATCCCGAATTGTCAGTAGTCCAATCTGCTAGTAAGTCATCAAAATCCAATGTCTGTTGATGTTTGGGCGGTTCCCACAATGCTTCTGGATACTTGTGCAATGCAGATTCTTCGGTGATTACAGATCTGTGAGTTGTGTCCTGAATGAGTGATTTTCTCAGAACACTATCGAAGAGTTCTTGGAAAGGTCCCAAACCGAAGTTAACGTCGAGTTGGCCCTGATGCGGTAAATGGCAACGGACTGTTTTCCCGCAAGGCATTGTGATGGTGTGTTCGTTTGCACTACTTGTAGCGCTGCAGCATTTAGAAGTCTGTGGGCGTTTGAATTGTTCTTTTTTTCCCGACCCGATTTCAGCCAACAAATCAGCGTAATAAAGTTCTCTTCCAGGCTTAACTGACTTAAATCGGTCCTAAAATAAACAAGTGTAAAATTAAAAGTGTATAAAACGTGTAAATATACTTCCACACAGTGCCATAACTATAGGACTTCTCAGGCCTGAAGCAAAAAATTTTCAGGGCGTTTTAGTGCCTTTTTGGGAGTTTTCAGCCTTTTTGTGTTTTTTTTATGCCTTCTTTAAGTCTTTTTTGGGCCTTTTCAGGTTTTTTAAAGGCCGTTCGGATTTTTTGGGGCTCTAAAAGCCTTTTCTGAGTCTCTTGAAGGCTTGAAGACGCACTTAAATAGTTAGGCTTTTCTGTCTAACTCGAGCTTCCCCCTTCTCAGTACAGCCCTTCCCCTGATCCGGCCCGGAGCAGTCTGCTCCAGTTTGTTCCAATGTAGTTTTGCTTCTACAAGTTTTTGGCTGGTTCTTATCGATTTTCTAAGCATTTTCTACAGTTTTTCTTCAAAAGCTCTTCAGAAATACCGTATTTTTTCAAATAGTACCCATTCCCCCACACAATATATGATATAGATTTTGAAGTGATTTTGAAGAAAAACTGTAGAAAATTGTTAGAAAACCTACAAAAACCTATAAAAACCAGCCAAAAACCTGTAGACATTTTTTGATCAAGGTTTAGAAGCTTCAAATTTTTACCTCGTAAATATCACAAAAATCTTCATTTCCTTGATTACGATTAAAAAAATTCCTAATGTCATTGGTGGCAGAAGCTGCAAAAGCGAGCAACGTTGCCGGTGATTCCGGTTTTTCATCCCATTCGGCCTCATCATCAAAATCCGATTCAAATTCATCCTCATCCGTTACAAAATCATCATATTCCGGTAATCCAATAAGTTGACCGGACGCACCTTCCAACAACTGTCCCTGAATTTCATTTTGTCCATTCTCCTCATAGTATTCATGACTAATATCAATTTCTTTCCCATGAATACCATTCCAACCAATACTTTCCTCACTTGCAAGTCCAACATGTCTTTCCAATGACAGACAAGACAACATTTTGAAAAGTGAAACTGAAACTTAAGATTTTAGCTTTCAATACAAAATACACTAGAAAAAGAAGAGAAACCAAGACATACCTGTGCAACCTGTGAGGCGAGTAATTAGAATGTCTGATCTTATCACTGAATTTGACGCATGAGCAGTTGTGTTGCAACTGCAGTTTAAAACCCCATTACATTTTTTGTCAAAGTATTAACTGATAAAACTAAGCTGTAGTAAGCGTTGGTCCTGTTGTAAGCTTTAGAATGGAAGAAAGACTTTTACAACTTCCTGTTTGGAGGAAAATGATAATCCCACTTGAATTAGACTTTGGAAAGTCTTAAAATATAAAATTGAGTTAAAAATAAAATTTAAAAATAAAATTAACAACGTGCAATGCCTTCTCTTTAGTTATAGGCCTATCCCATCTTTTTACCGTAAAATGGAATGACTTTCTTTATAACGTTTAAATTTACTTTCAGCACACACTCATCAAAAAAGGTATAAAAAGCCTTAAGGTACATGTATGGAGACATCATATGTACCTTTAAAGGTATAAAAATGTCTCCATATACATACTTATTTGAGTTTATCTACCTTTTTTTGCTAAGGGTGAAGGGTACTTGTATCTCATTTCGTAATGAAAAATTTCTAGTAGAAAAATTTATAAATTTGTAACGTTTTAATTTTCGCGTATAATGGATGAACGCACTTGACTAAATTTGTTTGCTGATTTTATGAATGAGAAAACCCATCTGTTGATGTTTGGCAGTGCCGACATAATGTGAGTTAATTTAGAAAATGATAAAAGATAACAAAAAAAAAGCACTTATCACAAGGACTTTTATTGACACAGTTTGAGAAGTGGCAACTGGTTCAATATTTGAATTCGATTTCGTAAAATAACATGTTAATCTTAATGTCTATAACACGTGCAATGTTTTGTGTCGCATTTGCTTTTTATGAGTCTTGAAATCTTGATCTTAATTTTATTAATTCAGATTTAAGGATGTTTGTTTGCCTTTGTCTCTGAAAATGGATTTTATTAGAATAAATTGGTTTTAAGGTCGAATTAATATTTACGTTTGTTTCTTCCTCCTTTATTCGATCCAGTAGGACATTTTTCACAACTTGAACTGATTCTGCGAGTTTTCGTATACTGGTTTGTGTCTGAGAAAGGGAATTGTGATTTATGATAGTAATGATGATGTAATTCAAAGATAAAAATAAATTTACTTTATCAATTTGATTTTGAACGTTCTTAGTCTGAAACAGAAATGAATCATTGATTATCTGCTACATTTAATTCTAAAATGCAATTTCTTACAGCATTTCTCCCAGCTGATTCGCTACAAAATAAAAATAAAAATTAAGATATGTTTATTGAACATTATTATTATATTTAATGCATTGTGCTAGCTAATATGTAACCATACCCTGCAACACTACCCCAAACTATGGTGTTTCCTTACAGCACTTTATGTAAAATATAATGGAATCACCTATTCGTAAGTCGTAACCTAATCCAAGCTATCTCCATACTGCATTTACAGTGGCCTAGTTTAATGCTATTTTTGCTTAAAGTTTGAAATTTTGTTACTCTGGGGATTTTTAATGTGTGAGAAAAATCTTCCCAACATAGGACTGACGGCTTTAATTTCTCTCCAAAAAATGCCTTTTCCTTGACTATCAACTCGGCTTTTGTAGCAGCTGGCGACCTTAAGCAATACCTCCTCAACTCGATCTTTTCTCAGCCAAAAAAACACCAGCATCAGCTAAGTGTAAGCCTGCATCACTTGGGTCCAAAGGCGAGCAGATCTAGCAATGCCATTGCATAGTACATCTCTGGATGTCCACATGTCTTTCTTATCATAATGAGACACCACCTCGTTTTCATTCGTTATCTATACTACGAAAGCTAATTTAGTCCAATCTTCTAGGAAACTTTTCTATCTGACTCATCAATTAATAGACTCTGACACATCTAATCGTTGATAATCTCAGTTGTGATAAACATTTCAAACTAAAACAAAACAATTTCAAAGTTTAAATTAACCTTGGCAAACGTCGAATGTTAGTCTGCACTTCTTCTATGTCTCTTTGCAGCCGCTCCTGAGAAACTGCCAATGTTTCTATCTTGGGTTTAATCTACAATTGACAATAAAACACAGTTAATTACTGTCATTATCTTGATTGACATGTACCAGTAATCACTGCATTGTTTGTGTTAAAAAATGTGAGATTTTACCTCAGTTTTCTGTATTCCTGAATCAGGTCTATTATAATTGGCTACCTATCAGTCATAAAAACCAAACACATGTACAGGAATGTTTATTGTTACCAAATAGTTAAATATGAGTGTGAAATGTGAAAAAAATGTGCTTTAAACCAACCAAATATAACCGTTTCCCTTCATTTCCTTCATATTCAATGAGTCTTTCCTCTACATAGTCTATTTTGTCATCCAATTCCTTTAATTCATTGTCAATGTCCTCTCTAATCTTGTCTACTTTGTCTTGAGTGATTTGCTGTATCTAAATGTTGATGTAAACAAGGTTTAAAAATGTATTGTTTTCCATAATAAAGTTATTAGATATGTCTCGTTTGGACTGGTATTGGATTAAAATGTCAATAAATCAATGTATTTGTACTTTCCAGAGTAAAAATGTCACATTGTAGTGTTGTACTATGATATTTGTACTCAGGATGTTGTTTGGTGGCATACCAGTACAAATCAATCAATTTGTAAGTATGAACCTTTAAATCATCAATTTTGACCTCAGTAACCTTGCCATCTGAGTCAGTTCTTACAGAACTGATACTGTCTATCACTGATGCCAAACCTGACTTCAATCTGCTTTCAACTTCTTCTAGTCTTCTGTAAATGTCTTTCTCTGACTTTTTCCTTAAAAAATCACAAAATGGCGAATTAAATGCATCAATAATCACTATATAATTTAGAGGTGTAGGATTATTTTCGAAAGGATTTCTTTCGAAAGGATTATTTTCGACAGGATTTTTTTTGAAAAGATTTTTTTCGAAAAAGATTATTTTCGAAAGGATTTCTTTCGAAAGGATTATTTTCGACAGGATTTTTTTTGAAAAGATTTTTTTTGAAAAGATTTTTTTCGAAAAAGATTATTTTCGAAAGGATTTCTTTCGAAAGGATTATTTTCGACAGGATTTTTTTTGAAAAGATTTTTTTTGAAAAAGATCATTTTCGAAAGGATTTTTTTTGAAAATAATTATAAATTTTTTCGAAATAAATCCCATTCGAAATATTTCCTTTCGAAAAGAATCTGTTTTACGTATAATTTACCTTGATTTATTTTCGGTTCCATAAACATGTTCTGAATGTTCTTTCACATGTTGAATCTCTTGATCCAGTAAATTTGTGGCCTTAAAAAGTTCCCTGATTTTTTCATCCACTGCTTTATTTTGAATCTTAAAATAATCACATTTGTTATATATCTTTGCTGGCTAACATTTGCATTACCTCCAGCTTATTTTTGATTGCAGTTACATCATCTTCTAATCTCTTTTTACTAGAATGGATTCGTCTTTCCAATTCATCTCGAAGGGTTCTATCGTGAAGCTTGTTTTCTCGATCGCTAACAATTTGCTGTACAATTATGAAATTTTAAATCGTAAACAAAACAAACTTTGCCAGCGTATAAAGATCATATGGACATCCACAGGAAATCCAGATATACAAAAACTCCCAAATCCATGCAGGAATATTCTTTTAAGAACTTCTACGATGTATCACACGTTGATAATACTTCCCCTCCACTGCATAATTGTGGGGTTCTCTAGTTACAATACATTTTCAGGGGTTCTTGACTACATTAACCATAAAGGGGAATTTCATGTACCTCATTTAGCATGAATTTGCCAGGAATGCTCATCCCCACATTAAGTGAAGATTACCTGTGTTAAAGACTAAAGGTCAATAAGACTGCCTATATTAGCTCACTTAAGAGTGGGCATTGCATGACACCTGCTATCAAAGAGTGCACTTTGCTTCCACTCTTGAATCCTCGGTTTCCCTTGGGTGCAGAGATGGAGAATAACAATCCACAATTACTTTCAGGCAAGGAGTTTGATTGGGGCATTGCATTTTAAACAATGCCAAACATTTTAGGTGTCTTAAAGACAATCTCAGCAAGGGCATAAACCACATTTGTAAAACTAGTAACCGCACCATGCAGAAAGGCAAGCGAGAAAAAAGTTTTATTTTCTTTTGCCTGTGTATGTTTTATTTGTTGAGAAAGTTGTTTAAGATATTTAAGTTAGTGAATTTAATAGAATGAGTCCACTTTGCATTTAACTCCAAAATAGATAACTAACCCAGATGAATCAATAAGAAAAGTGCTATTCAAAACCTTTACTATGATCTGCTTGTCAGACTCAACAATCATATTACAGTATGTCTTTAGTAATCTTTGCTAATTCACAGAATTTCCCAAAGACTTTCTGTGATTGCAACAGGATATCCTATGGA
>JAQIXT010001029.1:0-20160 GCA_034700445.1 Stenotaenia linearis | reverse complement strand
GGTTTTGAGGAAGGGGAGGGAGGGGGGAGATTAATGGGGATTGGTTCGTTTTTGGGGGTTTTTTTTGGGTTGTGAATGGGGTTTGGGGGTAGGGGTGTTGGAAAAGGGGTGTTAGAAGTTGTTTTGAGGGAAAGTAGTAGGAATTTGTTTACATTTTTAGAAATATGTTAAAATTTTTAGAATTTGTTAATATTTGTGGAAATTTGTTAACAATTTGTGGAAATATGTAAAAATTTTGAGTTAATTGAATTTTTACTAAAATTTAATAGAAAATTGTTAAATTTAGTAAAAATTCAATAAAAACAATAAAAATTGAATTTGTTAAAATTCTGTAGAAATTCAATAGAAATTACAAAATTAACGCAAAAATCGCAAAAGTTTATTATAATTTACGAAAAATTTATAGAAATTTGTTAAAATTCAATACAAACAACAAAAACTGAATCTCTATTAACAAAACCCTCAATTAAACAACAACTCCCTCTCCCCTCCAATAAAACTTTTTTTTAAAAAACCCTAATTATTCAATACCCCAATCCCTTACCCACTTCACTAAATCAATTCCCAAAAAAACCACACAAAAAAAACCAAAAAAAAAAATCAAAAAAAAAAATCCACGCACAGCGTGATTAAAAGGAAAAGCCCACCCACCTCCCACCAACACCTGGTCGATTGCTTTGTTTCTGCACGCAATCAAGGACGAATTGATGCATCCACATCTCTAACATTGCTATGTAAGGCACGTGACACGTCTCGGTCCTTAATTTGCGGCCGACTTCTCGCCTACACCCCAATTAATGAAAGGGTTACAAACACCTTCACACAACAACAACAACAACAGGTAACAAGCGAATTCCATTCAAATCGCATATTGATCGCTTAAAATCGACAGATTAATCCATAAATGCGATTGATTAGTCCCGAAGGATGGAGTTTGTACAACAGTGACCTTTTAGACCAAAAAGTAATAACATAATCATTAAACCCCGTTATAACGAAACGATAAGTTCTTATTTACTAATTTCATCGTCAAATTCAACACATTTTGTAATTTTTCAGTTTTACGGTTTGAGAAATTAAATTTCAACTTCAAAAATTCATTTTTTAATGTCAAAAGTGAAAATTTAACACCAAATTGTAAGCAGCTTGTAGCCACAACCGCAGACTTTTACAACTCCGGAATTTAAATGAAGAGAAATAGAAATTAAAAGGTAAAAAAGTTTGAATAAAATCAATCAATTTTACTTTTTTCATGAAATTTCATTATAATTTGACTGAGTTTGATCAATTTGTCCATTTGTCCAGAAATGAATCAATTTTCACTTTCGTTACATCAAGTTTCGTTATAACGAATTTTTTTAACATTGAATTCAATGGGAGAAAATCAGGAATTTCAGTAATTTCTTTATAACGAGGTTCGACTGTATAACTATTGTTTTACAGTTACAAGAGACGCGTTCTAATTGGTTGTCGAAAGTGTCTTTTGAGCAGATTAAGACTTTAAGAGGTTCTGGACGTGAACTCTTTGATCACGGATTTAGTGTCACGCCATTTGATTAGTGATATTTGTTTGGACATTGCACCGATCGATGGCAATAAGCTCGATTAATACCTTTGACATTTATATAGAATGGCAAATTAAAATTAAATTGTCCAAATATAGCGGAGAATGATGGGTTTGTTTACTTGTAATTAAGAGCGAATTATTTACGATTCATTCTTCGCTCATAATTTGCTTTCCTTAAAGGGGAGGGTATTGGGTTGGAAGTGGGAGGTGGTGGGGGTTTTGGGTGGGGTTTTGGGAGGTTTTGTTTGGTGATGGGAAGTTGTGAGTTTGGTTTTAGGACTTTTGTAGGGTTTGGAGTTTGTGGTGGTGGGTTTGTGGGTTTTGTTTGATTTTGGTGATGTTGTTGATGTGTTGTTTGGTTTTGTTGAGATTTATTGGAGTTGGGTTGGGTTTGGTATGATTTCTTTGGATTTTGTTGTGATTTCATTGAATTTCATTGGATTTCATTGATTTTATAGGAGTTTTATTGGATTTTGTTAGGATTTACAGTAGATTTCACTAGAATTTACAGGATTTTATCAGATTTCATTGGAATCTATTGAATTTTATTAGTATTTCATTAGATTTCATTCTAATTTCATTAAAATTCACTAAACTACAAACTCCACACCCCAACTACAACAAACCTAACCAAAACATCACAAAAACTTCACCTTTCAAACTTTAAAAAAAAAAACCCAACAGAACTCCTAACACACAACAAAACCACCTTCCAAACTCAAAACTGAACTTACACAACTCCACCTTTAAAACACCTTTAAAACACCTTCCAAACCCCCAAAAATTAATATTTATCGAACCTCCCAAACTCCTCCAAAAAAAAAAAAAACAAAAAAAAAAAACAAATAAATAAAAACGAAAAAGAACAAAGCAAGCATTTTTATTTTTATTGGCGCTTGCTTAGAACACTAATGGAGCATCTACGGAATTGAAAGATGCAGTAAACTTAGTGACTTCGGGTGGTATTAACACTTGCTCTCGTTTCCCCACCTTTTCCAAACACTACAAGCGCTGAGAGGCGCTCACATCCATTCCCTAAAACTATGTGATTCCAGCTTCATCTGTGATGTGATTGCATCCTTGCTGAGTGCAGCAACTAAATGAAGTAGCTTCTCATTCAAAATGGAACTCATCAACACCTCCAACACACATAACCCTTTCAATACACACACAAAAATTCAAAAAATTTAAAAATCCAAAAAAAAAAATATAAAAAATTTTCATTTTTTTTTCAAACCTAATTACTAGTTAGTCTTATTTAACGAATGGGGAAATAAATTTTTTTTTTTTTTTTTGGAGGATTTTTTTTATTGGTTGACATTTGTCAAATGTTGTTGTGTGGAAGTCCCAGAAGGATAGACAATAATTAGGGAAGCTTCAGGTGTGTAATTAAGTGATGCCAAACATCGTCAAATGAATGATTTATGGGGTCCTTCAAGTCACCGCATTCTTCTGGTTTATGCTCGAATGGCTTTGAGGCCATGTCCACAGTATTTATGGGTTAAGTTGTGGAATGAATGAAAAATCGGCTGGAAATCCAATCATAACAGAAATCAATTTTGATCGTTTTATTCGGTGTCGGTGCGACGAACCGGTGAAGACATTTTTTACGGTAAGGAAAAGGTGATTAAAGGGTAGTTTTTAATTGTTTTGTTGTCCGTTAAGTGATTAAATGATTGAATAATTAGTTTATAGCGAATTAAAACGGAAAAAATCGAAAGTGAAAGTTTGGTGCTTCACTGCATTACGCTTCTCATTTCGCGTGTTAAATTGTGATCAGTTATGTTCAACTGAATCAATTTATACTAAATTTTAATTAAACCGTCAACCGATCATCAATAAACAACAAAAAAAATCAAAATTTTCAATTTTTTCAAACGTAAATTCACATAAACTTACACGAACTCACAAATCCGCATGCGACCGCACGTTGAAATTTCAAATTTCCTTTAAAAAAAGCATAAATCATTTAGATGAAGACAAAAAAAGAAGAAAATCGGTTGGGAAAGGGTTGAGAAAAGGGTATACTGATGCACCTGGTGGTCGCTAACAAGGGACAAGGCCCCAAGGAACCGCTGGACCGAACGGTTGCGCAATGGTGTGGCAAATTGGAGGCGACGCCGCCACTCGGGCGGAAGGGGCGGGGCCGCTAACGAGGACCGTGGGGCGCGGGGTGGGAAGGGCAGATTGAAGAGCGACCAACGAGTCCCGCAGCACACTCGGGGATCATCGTCTGATTGCGCTTAAGTCCCAAATAAATGACTGGGGCCTCGGCCTCGGCTGGCAAATCAGTGATAGATTGAGCTTCGCTCGCTTTCATACTGACCATGATGCGTACGCGATTAATCATGTCCCCTACATCCCTCGTCCTTCCCTTTTGCTTGTGCGAAGAAAGAAGTTTGGACCAAACAAGGCGCTGTCAAGACGTTGGCTCACCGCAACGTTCCATACGAGCAAATTGGACGACTGGACACGCCTCGTACATCACACGTTACAAGCCAGCGAGGACAACAAACAGCCAAACGGGATAAAATCAAATAGTTTTTGTCCCTTTCTTGCGCTCGGTTTCTGTTTTTGTTTGCGCTGGGTATTGTAATTTTAAATTTAACGGTTAGATGGTGTTTTCGTGGCGTAGTTTATCTTTATTTATTGTGGTAGTGACGAATGATGACTGGTGTGGCGTGAAAGTATCAATAATGTAATAGAATACATTATTGGACGTGGCAGTTTGGATTATATTTTCATATATTGGTTATATATCGTTTTATTGCTTGTTTTTCCTTTGCGCGCAGTCAATGGAAGTCTGTGGGCAATGCGGGTTGTGTTATTTGTAATGCTAGCTGCTCCTTGTAGCATGAAAGCCCTGCAATACACAACAGTGTTGTGTGTTTTTAATGCTGTTCTATGCTAGCTGCCCCTTGTAGCATGCAATGCCTGCAGTACACAACAGTGTTGTGTGTTTTTTAATGCTGTTCTAAGCTAGCTTCCCCTTATAGCGTGAAAGCCCTGCAATACACAACTGTTTTAATTAGTATTCAATGCTTTTTAATGCTAGCTGCTCCTTATAGCATAAAAGCCTTGCAATGCTCTCAACAGTGTTGTGTTTCAATGCATATAGGCATTAAATCTTAAAATTTTCTCCAATAAAACAGGAAATTACATTCAGTTGATGAGGTTTTAAATTTTTAAACTGCGATTCAGGACCATAGTACTTACCATATACTAATATCCAAATTTATGGCATGAATAAGCAGTTGTGGCTTTGATTTGAATTAAAGATGACATGCTTCAATTGCACGATGATTATAGTAATTTTGTGCGCTTCTGGATCTTCCTCTTGAAATTTATTATTTATTTCATAATCTTGTTGCTGCACAAAGCACTTTATGATTCAATGAATTGGTTAACTAACTTATTTAGCTTGTTTGCTGATAATTATATTTTGTTCTTTAAAGTCGGCTTATCTCTTCATTTTGTATCATTTAATTGGGAACAATGCAATTGACCGAAATAATCAATAGTTTGATGTGATTTTGGTGTTTATCTATTGGTTTTACATTGATTACAATTACATTTTGATTATTAGCTCGTTAGAAAGTGTGATAATCATTCCAGAGTTGATTTGAATGCCAGCTGCCCCTTGTAGCATGAAATGCCTGCAATGTACAACACTGTTGTGTTGTTGTGTTTTTTAATGCTTTTTAATGCTTGCTGCCCCTTGCAGCATGAAATGCCTGCAATGCACAACAATGTTGTGTGATTTTCAATGCTATTCAAGCCCTGCTAATAGACACTAACTGCCCTCACTTCATAATAAGAAAATTAATTACTTTTATGTAAATAGCTCACCCTTAAAACTCACATAAAATAAAAAAATCTAAAAAAGAAGAAAAGAAAAGAAAAAAAGTGTAGTAAACAAGGCGATATTTTGGCAAAATTTCAATGCTGAAATTAATTTTCTCATCGAATAAAATCATAAAAATCCAAACAAAAGCATAAAATTCCTTGGTCCAAACTTTTTTTTATTCAACATAAATAAAAATTATGCTAATACACCAAGTGGGATACTTTGGATTTCAAGAACAGCTGTTACCTTTGATGAATTCATCTGCCAAGCCATGTAAACTGTTTTGGCCGTTGGTCACACAAATGGATGGCGAAGGCTCTAGCAACTGGCAAAATATATTGCAGCCACAAAATTACCTAAAGTCTCTTCCACCGAAGTGAGAATTAGTCAGAACCAATCAACAAAATTGTATTTCTTTTATAACTTAGCCATCGCGTTCATGGTAAATGCGCAGCTGGTTCAAACTGGCCAGTAGCTCCAGTTCTGGATAATTAATTTCAGCTTGACCAAGATCAATGTTCGAGCAAATATCCTGGTTTAGATAAGAGTTGGTTCACAATTCATCTTTAATTTCTTTCCGATACATTTTCAAGTCATTAAAAATATTTAAAATGTAACTTAGAGTGGATTTCATTGATTATAGTTATGTTGTAGAAAAGCTAGAAAGCGTGGAAATTAATAAATCAAACATTACAAAGTTTAAGGTACATAAAAACAGGAGAAATATTAATGTTTAAAGAATGTGTGCTGGAGTTGTTTGAGGAATTTTGAAATGTTCTTTAGGATAAAGCTGAGTTTGATAGGAAATGACTTGAATTCAGATGAAATTTAGCAGAAAATGTAAATGTTCATGAGGAAACTGCAGGAATTTGGCAGAAATTGGAGGAAATTAATGGAAAACTGTTGAAATTTATTAGAAAATTCAGGATTTATGAGTAATCTGCAGAAATTCAGTAATAATTTAGTTAAATTGATAAATTTATAAGTAAAATTGCAGAAATTTATCTAAAATTAAAAAAATTGAGAGAAAATTGATAGAAATTTCATGAAAATAACTAAATTTAATAGAAATTCAATAAAAATAGAAAAATTTAATAGAAATTTTTAGGAAATTTAATGAAAACAGCAAAATTTAACAGAAAAACTATAGAAATTTTATAGATTTTCATTAAAAAAGTAAGAAAAATCCATTAGAAATTGCATAATTTTAATAGAAATAAAACTTTCAATACAGGCCATACAGTCGACGAAATAAAAAGAAGAGAAAAAGAAATATTTCGAACGTTTAATTACAATATTCAAGGTAAAGAAATGTACAAGTTTGTATATCGTAATCTCAAAGAAAAAAAATACAGAAAATTTATAATGGAATACAATTCATAATCATTAATTAACATAAATAAAGTTAATCCTAAGTTACACGAAAATAAATACACTGCTGCTCAAAATGGAGAATATAAGGGATAAATGACGTCACGTTCAACAAAATTTTTGACTAGACACCCTAATATTTGATTTTCTAACTAAAATTTCATTTCTCATTTTTTTATTTCATATAAAAGAAAAAAATTCAAAAATTCGGGGCAATTTAATGGGAATTAATTAATTAATTTTTCTAACTATAAAAAATAGTTATTTATAAAGAAAGAGTGAAAAAAAATTAAGTGAAACCGGAAAATATTAGATGTTGGAATATTTCTTAAATGGCACCCGTGTATCAAAAGGGAATTTTTAATTGAATTGTTCATTTTCCTCCCATAGGAAAAAACTACAAATTTTCAGTTGTAGTGTCTTATCTTTGTGTCTTCAAGCCTTTGATTCCATAACCTGGAAAGAGAAATTGGATTTAGTGATTGGGTGCGATTGGTTTTGTGATTTTTTAATTGATTTTTGATTGAAGTTGGTCAAATTTGGTCATTTTTTGGTATTTTTTTGATGTTTTTGTTGTTTTGGTTATTAAATTCTAAGTTAGGTGACTAAATTTGATTGTTTTAGTCATTTTATTGACTAATTTTGTTTATTTATGTCATTTTACTGATCAAATTTGTTTATTTTAGTCATTTTATTGACTAAATTTGATTATTTTAGTCACCTAAACTTCGTTTTTCACATTTTACGAATAGATTTAATCATAAATCAATTAAAAATTGAGTTAAACTGAATCTTTTTCAACCTTTTAACTTAATTTCCATTTCTTTTCTTGATGGATTCTCTCGAAGCAATCAAACATGAAAACATACTAAAGAGAAAAATATTAGATACAAATTTAAATTAACACTGAGTAAATACTAACATAAGGCGAAAATATTTTAACCCAGCGAGGCCTCCTTTCGGGACGAACGTATTGGAAGCTGAAAGTCATTCCTTCGTCATCGACGTCCCAATTTTTAACTGATTCCCAGTCGAATTCAATTACTTGAGACTAAATAAAAAGGAGCATTAAATAAATTTTTTTTTTAAACGTTTGATCAATTCAATAAATATTTGAAGAAATTTTTGAATATTTGACCAAATTTTTGGTTTTTTTGGCCAAATTTTCGATTTTTTGACCAAATTTTTTTCAAATTTTCGAGTTTTTGTCCAAATTTTTGGCTTTTTAGTTCACATTTTTGAGTTTTTGTTCAAATTTTTCAATTTCGATCAAATTTTTTATTGAATTTTTTTCAATTTCTCAAACTCGTACTTCAAGAGTGCCATCGTCTTTACACGCTTGCAACTTGAACGATTTAACTCCGAACGTCGCAATCACGTGACCTTCTTTACGTGAATCGCACATACAATGCGGGAATGAAATTTCGTTATAACCATCGAGGGTCCGGACGAGTTTCAAATACTAAAAAAAAAAAAAAAAAAAATTAAAATCAAAAATCAAAAATCATTTTTATCAAAAAAACGCGAAATAAAAACCTCGTGTTTACGCGAAGCGTCTTGCAACGCTTTTAATTCGTAGAGTTTATCGTTGGCTTTGATTTGTACTCGGTTTACGTCATCGACCGCTTGCCAGAAGATGTAAGTGACGGCTAAATCGTCGTGGCTAAGTTCGAGTTCTTTGTGAAGAGTGAAAAGCCATTTGCGGAGAGTTATGCACGTCGATGTGGCCGTGCTGTAGTTTTGGATGTATAAATTGTGAGGAAATTCGTTCGGTTGTATTTTACGCTCTGGAAAATGGAAAAGTTTAAAAATTAGTTAAAAAAGTCAATTAATATTTCAAATATTCAATAAATTGGTCAAAAATTGCAAACTTTAATCAAAATTTTCATAATTTGATAAAAAAACGCAAAATTTCATGAAAAATTTCAATAATTTGATTAAAAAATGAAAAATTTCATCAAAAATTTCAATAACTTGAATAAATACTGCAAAATTTCATCAAAAATTTCAATAATTTGATTAAAAAATGCAAAATTTCATTAAAAATTGGAAAATTTGATCAAAATTTCAACCAAAACTGACTAAATTACCAAAATTATATTCGACAATTTCAAATAATGAAAAGTATTTCGATACATCAGCCGCCATTCCAATTTTATCGATCACTATCTGCAATAAAAACAACTTATTAACACAAAAATCACAAAAAACTCATTTTTCAACCTCATACTTTATAAACTTCTTCGGTAACTGAGTTTTTCCTAATTGTAACAACTATTACACTCCTGTCTGGCAAGAGCACTTTCAAATCTACTTCCGCCGAACTTCCCTAGAAAAAAATTTAAAAATTTGAGAAATTCGAAAAATTTGAAAATCTCAAAAAATTTCACAAAAATCTCAAAAAATTTCAAAAAAATTTCAAAAATTTCAAAAAATTTCCAAAAAATTTCAAAAATTTCCAAAAAATTCTAAAAGATTTCAAAAATTTCACAAAACTTCACAAAAATTTCCAAAAAATTTCAAAAATTTCAAAAATTTCAAAAAAATTCACAAAAATTTCCAAAAAATTTCAAAAATTTCAAAAATTTACTTCGTCCTCATCCGAATCGGTTAAAAAAACTTGCATAATGTCGCTCTCCGCGATAACCCGAGTAGCGCACACTGAAATTTGATTATATCTCGATTAAATTAAGCCTTTAGTTAAAACATTTGACATGAAAACCTTTCTCTAGGTACTGTTCCAGTCCCCTACGTCTTGAGTCTAGTTGCTGCTCGGATAAGGCGAAAGGCCATTTACCAGGTAATTTAGGGAAATTATAATCTACAAATTCTCTCTTCAGATTGTTGTGGAGATTTGAAAATTCTCTGTATCTTCTCGAACATAGATGTCTGCCAGCCATATAAATGTTAAATATCTAGAAAAGTGAGAAAATGGTTAATGAGTTTATGAAAATTGTCAATAAAATTGGAAATTCATTAAAATTGTAACAAAAAATATCAAATTTCATCACAATTCTCAAAAAAAATATCAAATTTCATCACAATTCTCAAAAAAAATATCAAATTTCATAAAATTTATAACAAAACCGTTCGAAAAACTGCTAAATTTCATAAAACTTCTCAACAAAACCCCAAAAAATCACTTCAAACTCCACAAAAACATCAAAAAACCCCAAACAAACACAAAAAACACCAACTTCCTCTTAACAAATACCACATATTTCTCTCCTCCTCTATCGACACAATTATAATCAGGAATCGAAATCGGCAACGACCGCTTCTCAGTATAATCAATGCACGAATACCCAGACGACTCGTCGCTCGGTTCCAACCTCTCAGCCTCCTATAACAAAAAAAACAAAAATAATTCAACTTCCACCACCAAAACAAAACCAAAACAACAAAATACCTTTTGCGTAACCGATATGACAGTAAGTGTGAGCACATCACCCCCAGACTTAATCAAATCCACAACCTGCTTGTGTGTAGCTCCTTCAACATTAATCGCATTCCTAAAAAAAAACAAAAAATTTTTTTAAAAAAAATTCCAAAAAAATTGTAAACCGATCTCGACCATGTCACATGACAAAAGCATGAATCTCATCAAAAAATCGGTCGTTAGCACCGATTAGATAACAAAACCCCATTTTTCGTATGCTAATTTCATGTTAATTCGTCCAATTTTCCACTTACACTTCGAGAATTCGGTCTCCTTTGCGAATTCCAGCCCTTTCGGCAGCTCCGCCTTCGAGAACGGCACTGACATGTTGCAACGGGGCATAAAGTTCGCCGTTGATGCTGCGCAGTTGTCCGCCCTCGCTCACTTGTCCGCGTACGTTGAATCCGAATCCCGTTTCACTTTTGTAAATTGTTACCACGCGTGGACCTAACGGCATCAAATTATTTTCAGTTGGAGGACTCCGATCCGAGTCGCTGTCCGCCATCTTGAACACGCCGCCTGGCATGGTTAAGTGATGATCGGGGTTGGGGTTCAGTGATACCTCGACTATGCGATAAGAAATGAGTTTTTCCAAGTGGGTGTCGACCAATCGTGTTGGAGTTTACAGATTATCAAGGGGTTCAAGGGGAAGGGATGGGAGATTTGATTGGCTTCACTGAAATACTGGGTTTTATCAGTGTCAATGAATAATAAAAACATTTAAATTCAATTGTGTGTGATAACTGGATCGTTAAGGTCATCAGAAGTGAAAGTTATGATATTTTTATAAGTTTTTTTGATTGATATGATAATTATGTAAGTGTTTACTATTAAATGTATATAGTCCATGAAGTGATTAAATGATTAAAAACTTAATTTGTAGTTTATCTAGAAAATTAAAATAGAAAAAATTGATTTTACAGTTATGAAATCACTGTGATTTAAATAAATATTTCAATATTTGTGTCATAGGATACACATTGGTTTGTTTTTGAGGTCAATGAACATCACATCATCCCTTACAGATCCCTACACAAAGAAAGAAAGAAGAATACACTGTCTTATAACATTTATGACTGCTCTTCCTTCTAATGCTTACAAAATTATACTCATTTTGTTGAAACCATTTACTGTGTAACTCCTTTTGAGTGATTTATCAAAATTAAACAATAAATTTAATTACATTACTGGTTGTTTTCATTTTTATAAGAAATTTTTTATTCTGTAAGAATCTACCAAGATGACAAACGATAGTAAGTGTGCTTTATTCAGGCCTTGAGTCTACTGAGGGGAAGCGGGGACCCCAGGGGGTGGTAACCTGTCCAGTAGTGACAGTGGACACCAGAGGTGGGTTGCATCTACATGATACATACTTGACAATTCTACTCATCAATTTGCTACTAAATTGTTATTAAATAATTAAAGTACCAAAAATGATTAACAGCAAAAAATATAATCAAACTTTAAATTTAAGATTAAATAACATAATTCAATAAAATTATATCAAATACTACATAAAAATTAATGTACCTTTTACAGGCAATCCTTAATAATGCATTAACAATGCATTGAAATTTAATTCTGACTAGTATTGGATTGCAGTGTGTGAAATACTGAAATAAAAGTATACTAGTATCCTGTATTGAATTAATTACAATCTCATTGTTTGCTGTGAATGAGCTATAACTATAGAATTAATCAAGTTAGTAGAGCAGAAAAAATGTTGTTCTTATCTCTTTTTTTCTTAATATTAGTGAAACAAAGTGATGCTGCTGGCATAGGCGGGAATACAAAAGGTAAATATTTATTTCACCTTCATAATTTATAATTAAATTGAATATAAATTTATAATTTTGTATTCCCAGACTTAAAAGGTGGAGGTTCAAACACAAAATCTCTTATCAATGCTGGCATGGGATGTGGTTGTTCATCTTTAACCAATTGCACTTGTTGCAACCAAATTACATCAGACAAACTGAAAATATTAAATAAAGAATGTGAGTTTTTGCCTTATTTAAATTGAATTTGTTTTTATAATGATTTCTTTACAGTATGCATCAATATGAACTTTGCATTCAAAAAGCTTCAACTTAATTTCACTGCAATTTTAAACGGACAGCAAATTTTCCAGAAATCAATTGATGGTAATATGATAATAAATACCAAAACAAATAATTAATAATATATTTTTATAGCAAAATCAATACCTACAATTTGTTTCGGTCTTCCGCAAACACAAGCTCTTGCAGATTTGTGTGTGAAATTTCATGATCTGGAATTTGAGCTGGGAAATATAAGAGTTTGTTTGACAGCCGAACCCAGACTTGCTCAACAAGTTGTTACAACTATTGAATTGGGCTGTTATGATGTTGGTACTAAGGACAAGATTTTCAGTGCTATAAAGACTATACTTATAAAGCGTGATCATGAAGGGTTATCAAATCTTCTAAAGTTGAATGGTTTGGGTGGCATTCCAAGCATTCCTGGTGTTCCAAATCTTTTTGATTTATTAGGAGGAGGCATGTTAGGAGGAGGGTTGTTTGGAGGAGGACACACAGGAGGAGGACACACAGGAGATCAAACAGAAGAACACACAGGAGAACACACAGGAGGAGAACAAAGAGTAGGCGTCCCTAAAGCAGGACAACATGGAAGTAAATCAGCAACAAAAACAAAAAAAGAAAAATCACCTGCATTACTGAAAGTACCAGTTGTACCAGCAATACCACCTCCAGAATTGCCTGTTGACTTAGCTGCAGAGGCACCAGCGGCAGTTGAGGCAACCCCAATTGCCCCTGAAGCACCAGCAGCTGCAGCCGCACCAGAGGCATCAGCTGCACCAGAGGCATCAGCTGCACCAGAGACACCAGCTGCACCAGGGACATCGGCTGCACCAGCTGCACCGGAAGTATCAGTTGTACCAGAAGTGCCGGCTACACCAGAGGCAACAGTGGCACCAGCACCTCTGGCTGGACGCGAGTTATCAGCACCAGTTTCAAAGAAACCAAAACCTTTAGCTGGACGAGAGTTACCAGCACCATCCTCAAAGAATCCAGGGCCTTTAGTTGGACGAGAGTTACCATCACCAGTTTCAAAGAAACCATCAAAGTCACGTAAAGGTGCAACTACAGTTGCAGGTGCAACTACGGTTGCCAGTTGATGGAATTTAAATATTCAGCTTATTGCACCTGGATTGAGTCCTGAAATAGTTAGCTAATGTTATATAGAGCAATAAATATGTTTTTCATAATTTGTTTTTATTTATTATTTCACATTTGCCAGCTGAAGTCTCTGGCCAATGCTTAGTTTCAATTACACACTTAAACTGGAAATACAGAACCACTTGGAATACTGGCTAGATTTTTTGTCAATAAAACTTCGGTATATAGTATACTAATGTGTGTATGGCTTACAATTATCATGAAGGCATTACCATAAAACAATGACATTCACCATCCATTGCTCACAGTGATTGTTATGTCTATGTAGATACTAGAAGAAGAAGAAGAAATACTGCTTAAGGTCACAAGCGGCTACAAAGGCCATACGTGACCTGCCACAAATTGTAGATACTGGAGAGTCTGCGGAGAACAAAACATGTTTTATAACTTATAAATTCCATGTTAAATATAAGTTAGATTTATAATTAACAAGGAATTTATAAGTTATAAGACTTAAGTTTTGTTCTCCGCAAACTCTCTACTATATGGATATGTTGCATGTTCATATAGAATCTATTTAGCTGTACAGCTTTGGTAGTTGCCAAGCAATTGTGATTAACCAGTAGCAGAGCACTTAAGAGTTGCCATCTCTGGGTTTAATCTGGAGGGTTTAAATCTGTAATCTACTGCATTCCATCAGGTTGACTGATTATTTCTTGACCCATTTGTTTTCCTGGTTATGCAAAAAATAAAATATCAAATAGATAAAAATACCAAAAGTCAAACACAAAAATCAAATGATATTCAAAGAAAATTTAGTTTGAGAAAAACATTCAAAATCCAAATGACTTTTTTAAATATAAAACCAATAAGTGAGGCCACAGATTAACAAATCTTTATTAATCTGTGGTGGAGCATTTTTTATGCATTGTAAATTCAAGCTTATCCTCAACAAGCTTAGGCATCTATACACAATAAAGTACCAAATTTCTTCATCTTTGTCTACCAGCATGCCCCCTTGTCCCTACTCAGCAACTAATCAGGATTTAGCAAACTGGAAAAGTGGCAATTCTAGAAGATTAAGACTCAAATTAGTGGTAAAAGGTGGTTGGTTGATTGAATTTAGGAATCAGACGTCAGTATGAATAAGTTTAATATTAAAAACACTGGAAACTTTAGAATTTAACCATTACAAAGGAGCCCTAATAAAAACATAAGCAGAGATTCAATTACTCCAACTCCGGTTAAGTAATAGTTCATAAAATTGTAATAACAATACATCCTGGAATTAATTACAATTCTATTGTTTTAAAATGAATAAAATGTCTAATTATTTTGCTTCACAATTTAGTACAGTAACAATAATGCAGCTGTTAACATTGACTCTCATCACTTTATTGTTAATACAATCCTGTGTTGCTGGTAGAAAAAAAGGTAAATATTTATTGTAACTTCAATTTCATATTTAATTTTTGATTTTATAATCTCAGGTGGTTCAGGAGCAGCTAAAGTAACACCTGAACCAGATGCTGAAGCTGGACCTCTAGCTGGACGAGAGTTACCAGCAGAAACAAAGCCGCCAGGAAAGCGACGCCGTGGAGGTGAAAGAAGTTGATGGAATTTTAATTCCAAACTATTGTGCACTTGCACTGACCACTGGAATGGTCAAGCAGTGTTATATGGATCAATAAAATCTTGTTTTGGGTAATTAGTCTTTTTTATTTCACTTTGAACAGTTGAAGTGGTTGGTCAAAGAATCTAACATTGGTTGATAAGCCACTAGCTAAAACTTGGTACCAAGCTACCGAGCTACCAACTTACCAACCATGCAAACAGGAACTTGTTTTCTTGATAAGTTGGTAATGTGTAATTTCAAAACTTATACTTCAGTTAGTACAAAGTTGACAAATGTGAAGTTTTTGTGCAGTCACAGATTTAGAAGTTCAGAGGCCCTGAGCAGCTTCTAAGCTTTCTAAGAAGTAAATCTCCTGCAACTTTGGGGATATTTATTTTTCCTTTACATTATATCCTGCAATATGTTTGATGATGCCAGGAAAGCTGTGGTTGTTTTATTTATAATGTTACTTGATTTAAACAACAATTGATATTTCATTCAAATAAGAAATCAGGTTAGTATCCAGAGCCGGAACATCAAACTGCGCAGAAGTGAGTCCTTATTGTCTACAATGCACATGCATGTCAAAACATCATAACCAAATTTCCATACGCTCATGAAGTTGGTTGGTTTATATACAATCTTTTTCAAATTTCACCAGAAGTTATAACTTTCTGTTAATTGCAAGTTTGCAGCTTGATTAAGCCCTAGTTTTCATTAAAAGTGCACACATAGAAATAAAGGTGTTGGACACCTTTATAGGTGTAATGGCTTGTCCTGTGACCAACACCTATAAAGGGGTTGGCCACAGGACAAGGTGTCATTAACACCTTTAAGAAATATGTGTATAAAACATATGTGTAAATGTTCTTTTATACACATATTTCTTAAAGATGTTAATGATTACAACCTTTATAGGTGTTGGCCACAGGACAAGCCATTACACCTACAAAGGTGTCCAACACCTTTATTTCTATGTGTGTGCTATCTATCAAACTACAGAGAAGATAAATAATTTTGAAAAAAGAAATATTTCCAAAAATTCAATGTGGTTTCAACTAAATTACCCAATACAAAATTTGATAAAACATGATTAATTGTAGTAGTGGTAGTACGTAGTAGATACTGAAATGTCAAAGAATATGAATGATCCTGATAATACCAGGATCATTCATATTCTCCATTGAAATGTAATTGACTACTGTTGGTTTCTAACACCTAAATATTGAAATAAAAGTGTATCCTGAATTGAATTAATTACAATTTCATTGTTTTCAAATGAATACAACCAATTAAAGAAGTAATCAGGTTAATGGAGCATGAGAAAATGCTCTTGTTATTTCTTTTCTCTGTTCTTTTAGTGCAACAAACTGATACAGCTAGCATAGGCTGGATTAAGGATGGTAAATACCTTTTCAAAATCTTATTTATAATTTATGATCTTATTTATTTATCTTACAGATTTAAACATCATTAGTCTAATTACAAAATCTTTTGATGTAACTTCTTGTCAAGAATGTACTTGCTCTTCTTTTACCAACTGCACTTGTTGCAGGAAGATCACATCAGAAAAACTTGAAGCATTAAACGAAAATTGTAAATTTATTTTTGTTTAAACTCTATTTACCTTCATAATGATTTCTTTACAGTTTGCATTAACATGAACATTGCATTAAAACATCTGCAACTTACTTTCACTGCAAAACTCAACGGAGAGCAAATTTTTCAAAAATCACTTAATGGTAATGAAACAATAATTACCAGGAACAAACAAACAATAACAATTGTTTTTTTCAGCTTCAACTATACCTCCAATTTGCTTTAGTTTCCCACAAACACAAGCTCTTGGAGACATATGCATTAAATTACATGATAAGGAATTTAGGACAGGAAATAAAAGACTTTGCATAGATGTCCAACCTAGACTTGCCCAACAAGTTCTAACATCTATTGAATTGGGTTGTTTTGATATGAGTGTGATGGAAAAGATTTTCAATGGAATAGAAACTTTACTTAGAAAACAAAATCCTGAAGAGGCAACAAATCTCCAGAAGTTGGATGGTTTTGATGACATTTCAAGTCCTTTGAATTTATCAAGAGTTTTAGGGTTCCATTTACCTAAAACAGCTTCACGTAGACGTGCATCCAAATCATCGATCCAAATAGTATGGACAAGAAGCAAACCAAAGTCACTAATACCAAATAAAACCCACGGACTTTTTGAAATATTAGGACCTGAGTTACTGAAAGCAGTTCCACTTGATTTGCCAGCAGTAGCAGAACCGGAACTGCAAAGAATAAACAAACCAGAGTTATTAGAAACAGTGACATCAGAGTTACCGAAAAGAGCGACACTGGAAAGTTCAGAACTAGCAGCACCATGGTTATCTGATATAGAAGCACAAGAGTTACCGGATATATTGGACCCAGATTTACTGGAAATCACTAAACTAGAATTACCAGAAATTTCAACTCCTGGATCATTAGATATACTGGATCCAGAGTCATCAAAAATATCAGTTCCAGAACTACCAGGAATAGAAGCACAAGGTTTACCAGAAACTGTGGTTCCAGACTTACCAGAAACAGGAACAAGAGAACTACCAGAAAAAGCAACACTGGAAAGTTCAGAACTAGTGACACCACAGTTATCAGGTATAGAAATGCAAGAATTATCAGATACATTGGACCCAGAATTTCCAGAAATAGGAGTACAAGAGTTACCAGATATAGTAAACTCTGAATTACCTGCAAATACAATACTAGAATTACCAAAAATTACAACTCCTGAATCATCAGACATACTGGACCCAGAGTCATCAAAAATAGCAGCTCCAGAACTACCAGGAGTAGAAGCACAGGAGTTACCAGAAACTGTGGCTCCAGACTTATCAGAAACAGAAGCAAGAGAACTACCAGGAGTAGAAGCACAGGAGTTACCAGAAACTGTGGCTCCAGACTTATCAGAAACAGAAGCAAGAGAAGTACCAGAAATAACAGCTCAAGAATTACCAAAAATAGCAGCACCAGAGTTACTAGGAGAGTCAAATTTAGAGTACAGGGAGCATAAGAAAAACCAGCTGTCCACTGGAGAGCAAGCTGAAGAAAGATCAATCCTCACATCAGAGCATCGCCAATGAATGAAATGATCAATTGTATCATATAAATTAATAAATATCATTTTTATTAATTTTTAAATTAGTTCTTTCAAGGTAAATTCAAGTCTCATAATAATGTCAGAATTTTTCTGAATGTTATTTGATTTCAAATTTCAAACTCATCATGTCATCCAAACATTATTAACATTATGATTGAATGTTGGAGTTATAATAACGTCCAAATAAAAATAAGGAATGCAGTTTCAGTTATTTTAATGACTATTAGATATCAGCTTCTAAAAGATTAAAATAACAGTGCATCCTGGTTTGAATTAATTAACTAGTTTCTAGTTTTCAAATAACTAAAGAAGTTAGTACAGAATTAATAATGCTGTTGTTAGCTTTGTTTCTTTTCACTTTCCTGTCAGTAGAATCCTGTCTGAACAATCCTGCTGTTAGCCCAGGCACGGATTCAAGAGGTAATTATTTATCATAACTTCAATTTCATCATAATTTTTTGATTTTATAATTTCCTGCTTAAAACTCAGTTTTATGCATGAAATGTCATCCAATAGCACCTGAAGCAGCATCTGTGCCAGAAGCAGCAACTGATTTTGAGACAACAGATGAGTTTCTACTTGGACGAGCAGAGGCAAAGCCATCACATAAGATATTGAGATTTGGTTAGAGCATTTGCCAATGTACTACCAATGTACTATATTACAAAGTTATTTAAAATGTTTGCAGTCATTTAAACAAATGTATTTATACATTAAATAAAATTGTTATAATTCCGTATAAGTTCTTTCTCTTGACTATTATAATGACACAAAGAAATTATCTTCCAGTTACATGTAATAAAAAATAATTAATGTACTTATTAATTAATTAATAGAATAACAATGCATTGAAATGTAATTGCAGCTGGGATTGTTTGTAGCACTTAAAAAAGCAAAAGAACATCCTTGATAACAATATCATTTTATGATAAATAGAGCTATTGTAAGAAGTAGCTATATATTACACTAGAACCATGTTGTTGCCTTTATATATTTTCTTCTTGCTTTTATTGCAACAAATTGACACCATTAGCAAAGGTGTCAGTGGAAAAGGTAAATCTATTTTAACTTTAATTTCATTATAAATTTATAACTTAGCCTAATTAGAAAATTATTCTTTAATAGAATCAACAACACCTCCAATCTGTTTTGAGCTCCCACGATCAAATGGAGATTTATGTGTCACTTTTCATGAATCAGAATTTAATGTAAAAAATAGAAAGTTTTGTCTGTCAGCCCAACTTAGACTTACCCAACAAGGTCTTACAGCTGTTGAATTGGGTTGTTACAGCAAGAAAGTTTACAAAACATTAAAGCATTCACTTAGAAAGCAAAGTCTCAAGAATCTCTTGAAATATTATGGTTCTGTACTGTCAGTACCTCAAGAGGCATCAGTAGCTCAAGTAGAACTGAAACTGACACCACTGCCATCAAACTTACAATCAGCAGCAGAGGTGCAATATCCAGTTCTACTGGTAAAAGTACAGAGACAACGAACAGTAGGACGAAGAGCTCCACCACCAATACCAAGACCTCCATATGCATCACCCCCAGCATTTAAGACTTTTGTAGATGACAAGAGAGGGACTAAGAATTGATAACTAGTTACCAATTCTTGGGACTAAGAATTGATAACTAGTTATCAATTCTTGGAGGGACTAAACCCTTCCCATGCTAATAACCAATGGAGACATCAGGAAAATTGGAATTGATTACAGTGCCTTCTATTGATGATTTCATTAACCTTACTAAAACCAAACCTTACTCCTACACCAACTACCTGGCACCCATCTTAACAAAAAATGCAAACTATGATAATAATTACTTATGATAATAAATCAAAATAAATTTAAGTGTTTTTTTATTTTACATTCCACTCCAAAAATCTGAATAAGCACTTATAATACCACAAGAAGATTGTCAAAGGGCCTAGGGGGTCCCTGTTGCATGCTGGAGGGCAAATTTGGTGTTTTTTGCACATTTCAGTGGCCAAAAATAGCTAT
>JAQIXT010001028.1:0-20166 GCA_034700445.1 Stenotaenia linearis | reverse complement strand
GATCACAAACCTCTTATTGCAATTTTTTCCGAAAAACCGCTGGACGAGATTACCCCCAAGCTTCAAAGGATGCGATTGCGAATTGCCAAATATGATTACGAGATTCGACATATTCCTGGTAAAGAATTGGGGACAGCTGACATCCTTAGTCGGAGACCATTACCTGATACAAACTGCGACCAAGAATTGGACGACAATATCTCCGCGTACGTACAGATGGTCACCGAAAATATCCCTACAACGGATCAAAGGATCGTCAAAATGGTCGAAGTGCAAAGAAAGGATCAAACATGCACACTCTTACGGAAATATTCGAAAGACGGATGGCCAAAACGAAACGAGATCACCATCGACCTGGCAGAATTCTGGCAACACAGAAACGACATTACCGAGGAAAACGGACTACTTCTGTACGGATCAAGAATCATCATTCCCGAAAACGCACGGCCAGAAATCATGGACGCCATCCACAAAGGACACCTCGGAATCACCAAAAGTCGACTAAGGGCCAGAGGATCTGTATGGTGGCCCGGCATTTCATCCGACGTCGAGAAAACGATTAAAAACTGCCAAAAGTGTATCATGGAGACCTCGAATAGGTTCGAACCACTCACCCCATCCGATTTTCCCAAATTGCCATGGCAAAAAGTTGGAATGGACTTATTCCACCTCGAGAAGAAATAGTTTCTACTAATCACCGACTATTACTCAAGATATCCGGAAATCGCTCAATTACCTTCGCTCCACGAGACTGCCGTCATTTCCAAAATAAAGTCTGTCTTCTCACGACACGGGACCCCGGAAATCGTCTACACAGACAACGGTACACACTTCGGACCTCTGCTGACATCACGATTCACCGAGTTCGCAAGGAAGTGGGGATTCGAACACGTCACATCCAGCCCCAAATTCCCTCAAAGCAACGGTTTCGCCGAAGCGGGTGTTAAAATAATTAAGAGGTGTCTTAAAAAAGGCGAGGACGAGTACGAAGCATTGCAACACTACAGGGATACCCCATTGACCAACGGATTCACACCGGCCGAACTACTGATGGGAAGGCGCGGCCGAACTACTGATGGGAAGGCGCATCCGAACCTCCCTCCCAATACATATGGAACTTCGAAAGCCAAAAATACCGGATCCGGATCTTTTAAACGAAAAAGAAATGAAGAGAATCGAAACACAGAAGAAAAATTACGATAAACGACACGGAGTACACAAACTAAGCAACTTACAAATCGGAGACATCGTATGGATCACGGACCTGAGACGAAAAGGCGAAATCACAAAGAAACTCGACGAACCAAGGTCATACGAAATAAAAACGGATTTACGAACCGTTCGACAAAACAGATTTCACCTAGTCCCAATGCCGGAAACGGAAAACAATGAAGGACCAACAATGAGAGGAGAGGAAAACGATCCACCCATAAACAACACCGTCGAGGATACGACACAAACAGAGGACAACGACGAAAACACAAACGAATCGGACAACACAGAAACCGAGGAGTGCGAGAATCGCCAGCGTCCACAAAGAACGAAGAACCCGCCAAAAAGATATATTGAAGAATACTAGGTCGAGAATTTTTGACGAGCCTAGCATCTTGGAGAGGGGATGTGCAGTCATGCATACATTATGACGTCATTGTACAATCACGTGACGTCATCTTACCTTATATCGTATACACATATAAGGAATACAATATAGTTAATAAAGGAGTATTTTCTATAAACTACTTCTTGTCGTCCCTTCCACATCACCATACATCTGGTGATAACACAGTTTAGATTAAATATATTTTTCGTTTTAATATAGGGTATTATAGTTTTAAAAAACCAATTATTGTTTGATTCAACAATATGAGTTGGGATTTTTTTGAGTGTGTTTTCGAAGTTATGCCCGTACGAATCATATTGATTTGCATTAAAATTGTGTTTATAAACCCGATTGAATTAAGTTTACAGCGATTTTTTAATTGAAGTTAAATTAAAACCTGATTTGGATTCAGTTTAAAGCAAGAAAGGGTTAAGAAAAAGATGATGTACATACGTAATAAATTTCAAAATATTAAACTTACCTAATATAAGTGGTGAAGTTGTTTGAAATAAAAAAATCAAAAAAAAGTATTCAGTTAGCAAAATAAATAGAAATCCAAGTTCTAATGGTGTTGCTTTAAGTCGAGCAACAATTTACTGGTGGAATAGTTGCACAGAAAGTGGAATAGGTAGACACTTCAGCCACTCCTACTGACAGCTAAATTAAAATCAGGCAGATTAAAAGGGTGAAAAATGGTAGAAAGTTGTTAAGTTCAACATCAGAAGACTGAAAGTGCAAACCAACTTCAACTTTTAGAAGACTATTAAATAACTACAGCTTTAACAAGAAATTCAAGTATTTATCATTTAAAATTAAGAAAATAGCTCTTTTAAATAAACAAAAATTAATTTGCCTAAATAAATCTCTTTGTCCATTTATTTAATGAAAACAAACTTTTATTCCATTATAAAAATATCCTAAACCAATCAGTGCTATACAGTGTTTTAAATGCATTGTCTAATTACTTTATAATGACCATTCAACTTCTTATCTATATTTTTTTGCATATTTTATTCAACATAGTCAATAACCTCCCAGAAATCCATAAAAAACATTAAACAAAATGTAAAAAATTGAGCCTAGAATATAATGTCAATCAAATGAAATGAAATTATATAATAATTGAACAATTTCAATCAAATTACATTTTTACAGTAAAGTAAGTACTATCATTTGTACAAATTTACTACAGTTATAATAATTAACAATACAATATTTAATATTATTGAATTAGAACTAAATTTTGTTGCCGTCGAACACATGGCCACATACTGATATGGTGCACAGGATTGCTAATATGAAGAAAAAAGATTAATTGATTAAACACTTAATGAAATAATTTTTTTGAGAAACTTTTGTTAGTAATTAAAAGTTTGTTTCATAGATGTCACTGTAAGCTTTTTATAGCTTTTATCTGGGTAAAAGTGTAATTGTAAATGGAAAAATGAAAGTTTTTATTAACTTTGCCATTTGGTGGTGGGGAATTAGCTTAAGGGATTAATGGGAGAGTTTTGTTGATGAGGATATATGTGTTTCTGGAGAAACCAATATGTAACAAGATTTAGAAGAAAATAATAATAAAATGATGAACTGTGTTGAGTGCTGCACTCTGTGATCTGGAATTAAAGCTAGAGGAAAATCAATAGAATTAATTCAGTTGCAAAAAGTTATTTTTGAATTTTGATAATTTCATATGCAGAATGAAAGAGGATACCCAGTACCTGACTAATGACAGTCCACAGTGTCCTAGATAGATTGGTTTTATCAATTTAAGTAAACGAGGGTTTAAAATCATTTAAGTTAATGGAATTTAAAATTAATTTAGCACTTTCATGAATTTTTAACATAAAAGTGAGCAATTTTTATAATTTTTAAAACTCGTCTGGATGTGGAAATGTTATAGAATTTTTATCTAATTCACAGATTTAGTGTTGCTCATTTCCACTGTTAAGCCTGTACATGCCGAGAACCCCGAGCTAAAATGGGTTTAAAAATGTAATAATAAAATTAATACCTTAATAACAGGACCAGCAATTAAATCCAGGTATCTCTCCATATATTGGGCAGTTTCAGCTCCACATTTGAGCAGGTAAATCTTCTTAGAACAGTCCACTAAATTGTGGAAGGCACTAATTGAAAGAAAAAATAGTTGATTAATTAATTTCCTAACTCGCTGCAAAACTCATTTTCTTTACTGTTTTTCATTAAACAGAAAAGGAGGGAAAAAAGTTAAGTGCAACTCAGTCTTTAAAAACTTACTTTATATTAATTCAGTTTTTTATTTTACTATTTTACCCATATGACATTTAAGATTACTCCCAGAGCACGTTTGTCAATTAATCTTAGCTCATTACCAGCACACTTGCTTCGTAATTTCATCATCAGCGTAACCGACTGACTCGGCTTGTTTCACTTTGTTTGAGTAATGCACTGCACACTTGTCATACTCATTTTGATCTTCCCATAGACACGGAGCGTAACGGAGATATTCTGAAATAATCAAAAAGTTGTATTTAACCAGTGTACAAAAAGAAAAAAATTGGCAATTCACTTCTAGGTGATATTTTAATGTTAACTACTCCCAATAGAAGTAAATAAGTCAATGGTAGTACTATGCACAGTCAAGTTAATTTACTTTAAAAAGTCAGAATTTTGTGACCTCTAAAATGAAAAATAAGTATGATTAATAAGAATGCGAATACACCAAATAGCTAGATTTCTTGAATTTCAAACTCCAGAGACCATAAATATCTTTTTGGTACAGAAAAAAAAAAAATGACTGGTATGCCAATACCAGTCATTTTGGATCTGTATTGGCTGACTAAATTACCAATCTAGAACTTCCATTTTTAATCAGATTTTACAATAATCAACAGAAATTAGATGAGATTTCACTCAATTATTAAATGAGAACAAAATCCAGAAAATATTAACCTTACAGCTCGAAAATAAAAAATTGAAAACAATTTTTGACACTCGATACTCGTAAAATGCATACTTTTTTCTTTAGGCGGATAACGAGATTAATCGATAGCACTTTGTTTTCTTTATTCTCTCCCTCAATTTGAATGTAAGGCTTGGATTTTCCACTGCATCCCCAGTTGTAAAATTTAAGTTTATACTTTTATTGCTGCATGTACCTCATGGGATCCCTTATTCAGTGGATTCCTCCATTACAAAGGCGCAGTATTAACAGTAATTTACTAATGAATCTCTAGTTTTATACCTTGTGAATAAATCTGTTTGTGTGATTTAAAAAAGTGCATACTCATTTCCCTGTTGGAAAACCTCGTAAGTATTTTTGAAAGCAATAAATCAGAATTAGGAGAATAAATTAAGGAAAAAACTGTGTTGAATGTACTTTGGTATTACCTTTGCATTTTTTCAAGTTGTGTGCCTGATTTATTTGCTTTCAAAATCAGATAGGGTACTAGAGAAAGGTATCTGAAGGAAAATAGAATAAATTTGTAACATTTTTTCTCCTTATGGTTAAAGAAAATACAAGGGAAAATTTACTGCGGAGCGATCACAGTAAAATGTCATTTAAATGACATTTCATTTACTATTTATTTATTTAATTTTTATCAGAGGTTGGATTTATGTTATGGTATTTTTGTCTCATTATTTATATTTTCTTTTGTTTTGATTATTGCTGCTTGATTATGACCCATATTATTCCTGTTTTTGTCATTTTAAGCATGTCTTAACTAGTAATTTTAATAATGTCAAATGATTTCTGTAAATACTAAAAATAATTTGGTTAAAGTTATTTAGAGCAATAAAACTATTGTATAACATTTTAAACTGTTTCTTTTAATGACTAAAAGAAAAACTTCAAAACTTATTGGTATGATTATCAAGACTCTTTTACAAAGCTTCTTTTCACTCTCATTTACTATTTATCCATTTCAAAACCTTAAGTTTGATTGCTTGCCAATGAAACTTCAATCTGATTTTTCTTAAAAATCTTTTCCAAGTCCAGGTCAAAGTAAAATCATTCTAGACAAATTAAGTGATGCTCTTTAATTTTGAAATTGACTTTTTATCCCTATCTTTTACAGTTATAAAATTACTGTATGGATGCTCTTGAAAGTCAAATTAGAGGCCAGATATGAATAGCCCACTACATTACACTCAAACATCATGTCTCATCTAATAAGCATTGTTCAACAAATATTTCTGGTCAAAAGAGTTTCTGGACACCCTATTTGTATTAAGTAAATAATACTGTTTACTTCCCGTATGACTAAGTACATCTCAACATGATTAAAGAATTGTTGGCTTTTGTGCTTTTGTCATAAAACAAAGATGCCATAATTTCATCCCTCAGGAGTCAACACATCACTCTCTCAAAGATAACTTACGAAACATTAACAAGACCCTTATTGAAAATCAATTACCACTTATTGGAATTCAATTTTAATCCGAATTTAAAAACTTCAAAAATTTCATTCTCGAAATCAAAAAATGTTCAAACTGAGAATGGGTAACTCATCCTTAAGTTTGGAAATTATTCACTAAAAGGTGGCTTGACAATCTGAGAGGCTACACACAAGACACTTCTCTTCTCCTTTTACAGTTTGTGCCCCTGATTTCCATACCGAGAAGAGGTTTCCCACAGCCTGATCATTATTTAGATAAACAAGAGACGTTTGGTGCAAGCCTGACATGCCATCAGAGGATTGTTGGACAAGCTGACAACTGCACCATCAGGGGCATCAAATCACTGGACAACTTTATGCCAACTTTTTACCATTCTAAATACAATCAATAGAGAAGTAGAAATAAAACAAAGAAATAGAAAATAGGGGCTTTTTTCCCAGCCTAAACAGATATATTGAATTTAAAAGAGCAGGAAGGAAAGAAAGTGATAATAAAACGAAATAAAGAGATTCCGTTTCTCTTTGGCGGAAAAAAACAGCAATTTCCATTTTGAATCTGAGTCCTCTCAATCTCTACGGAGCTATAACATGTGAATTGCAAACTGAAATTCATCTAATCTTAGAGCCTTTCTCTTTCTCTCTCGACGTACCTTGCCTGAATTGTCCTTCTGTGCACAGGCCATTGATAATCTTGCGAATTCCTTGGTATAGAGATAAAATGGCAGCCCTCTCCGTCATTGGAACGCAGTGCGTGGCAAATTCGTCGACACAATGTAAATTGTCCAACATGGCACTATATAAATATTTAAAAATATTAATCGAAGATTTTCTATCTTTTAAGAACATAAGATGGATGTTAAAAGTGTTTAATTAATGCTAAACAGATGTATCCTGAAAAGTGTATTTAATACTTTTATTAAAAAACTTTTTTTCTTCATATTTTTAGAAAAATGATTAAGCATATAAATATACCTGCAGGTATTAAAGCACAATAACTGTCAGATAATCATTTTACGTAGTAAAGTATTACCATTGGTACTTTTTATATTAGTGATGTTCCAATGTGAGATATAATATTTTTTGTTTTAATATTTTTTCTACTTTCTTTCTAAACATATTTCAGAACCACTTCAAATTAATTACTTATCCTAGGCCTAAATCACTACAATACGTTTCTTTTCATGATATGACGCATTGTCTCTTAAATTTCATGAATTTGATTAAATTTTGAGTTTGCTTTTCCATGAAATAAAAATTTAAGTTATATATTGTCAATGGATTAATCTATTGGGTATTAAAAAAGAAATGCATGTTACCAATACTGTTTACATATGCTCCTACAGTGGCAGTCTGATGGGTCCCTCTCCCCCACCCTGGCCGATCCATCCTCCCCTCTGCCTGTAAAACTTCCAGACATATTTTACCCCACATACCATAAGTAAAAAATAAGTTAAACTACACCAAACATTAAGTTAATTACAAGAAGCTGTTTGTTAATGTCACACTCAAGGTCACACTATTGTGCTTCATTATTATGCCTCACTACTCATATGTACATCATTTTGACGGCCCCTGAAAAAAAACCTGAAACGTTATTGCAAAGTAACTAAGTTCCATTGTTAGGGATAAAATTTACATACTGAATATAGTAGAACCACAAGTTAGTTCTAAGTCCTTCTTAATGTTGATAACAATTGGGTCAAGCATAATATCAAGTGCTTTAGCTCATTTTCTGTCCCAATCTTTTGCTGGGACTGCAAGTGGCAGAAATTTTGCTTGAGGAATAACTGACAATAATTGATAAATGCAATGATGCTAAAATGGAGAATAAATATTAGAGTGTTTACGGAAAACAAAACTTATGTCTTATAACTTATAAATTCCATGTTAATTATAAATCTGACTTACATTTAACATGGAATTTATGAGTTATAGGACATAAGTTTTGTTCTCCGCAAACTCTCTATTATATGGATATGATAGTTAAAGTTTCAGATTTTTATCTTTAATAGGAAAAAACTTTACTTTTGCCAGAAGTCAGATGTTTACAAATTTAAACACAGTAGGTAGTCAAAGGATTAATAATAGACAGTTTGCAGAAAATAAAACTTGTCTTATAACTTATAGATTCCATAGTATTTGTAAGTTAGATTTATATTTAATATGGAATGTATAAATTTTTAGACTTAGACTTAAGTTTTGTTCTTTGCAAACTCCCTATTAATTATAAATTTATAAATTAAAAAATGTTAAGTTTGTTTTCAGGAAACTCTAATGTCTTTGAAACTGATAACAGACATGTCATAACAAAAATGATTGTGTGATGGAATAAACATTAGAATTAGATTGACTTTTGTAATACTTACGGGCAGACTTTCTGTAACTGATCAGCTGTTGTTGCAAACTTGGTATTTGTGAATTCTTGAAGCGGCTCAATGCACCTCTTCATATCGCGTTCGCAAATTCCAAATTGCTGCGGCTGTTGTTGTTGCTGCGGCTGCTGAAACGGCTGATTCTGCGGTATTTGTAATGGCTGTTGATTCTGTACTGGTTGGAATTGCTGTTGATTCTGTACTGGTTGGAATTGCTGTTGATTTTGTGGTGGTTGGAATTGTTGTTGACTTTGTGGTTGTTGAAATGGCTGCTGATTTTGAAACTGTTGCTGTTGTGGTGGTGCTATAAATGGCTGTTGAAGTTGTTGAATTGCTGGCTGTTGTTGCTGCTGTTGTTGTTGAGCTAATGTAAGCACCCCTGAAGAGAAAGAAAGAAAAAGAAAAAACAGAAAATGAATCATTGTTTGTGTAAATCAATTGTGGGAAAAAATGGTTGGCAGTCTAATAATAAATGGCCAAATTACCTATTTTTTTATAAAGTGCAAAGAAAGTATTTTAGAAGAAAGCATAATGGTCCACTATTTATCAGTTGAAGAAAGTTTGGTGTGAAAGAAACAGGTGAAGATTACGATTTTCCAATGGAAGTCATTTTTGTAGAACAGAAAAAAATTCAAGTATAACTCATCTTTGTTCAAAGAATGAAATAAAACTCATAAGAAAAGAACATTCTTTGTTACAAACAAGACCATAAAATTTTTTTTCTTAACTGAATAAAAAAATCAAAGTTAAGTAGATGGTATAAAAAGACAATATCAAGCTTTTAATGCAAAAAACCAAAGAGGAAAAGGTTAAAATTCAATTCCTTAACCTCTTCCAGCTTCCATTTGTGGGTTTCCACTTGAATGACACCAGAAGAGCACTAGTGTTTCCTTATTTGAATATGGAATCCTCCTTTTCCCTTTTTTTTTAAAGCCATTTTTCTATTGTGTGTTATCATCTAGGATTCCCAACTGGTGAGTCAATCTATTGAAATTCCATAGGCTCGAACCATATTTACAACATTTTCATGCTTAAAGTGCAAATGGGTTTTGGCAATTTAAGGTTTTTCATGAATGTCACTGTAAGTCTGTTAGTTAATTGAGTGCGAAACGGTTTGAATTTCATCCACTGACATTTGTGTTTATCAGCTATCACGTAGTTAGTGTCGCTTTAATTACGCAATATTTGAGACATTTTCGTAAAATATTAAACGGGCTCAACTTCTGCACACTTGCCTAGCCTAGGGAGCTGTTAAAAGAAGAGATTTGTGCTTCTTTTATCTTTTGTGAGTTTACCGTAGGAAATTTCAGTTTATTAAAGGACCACTGTGCAAGTAAATGCGTTAAATTAGACATAGTGATTCTGGAAAAAGTATTGCCGAAAATGCATTAAAAAGTAATGTGTTTTTAGTGCGTAGGTTAATGTGAGCATCGTTTGGCACAGGTGGGATCTTCAATTCAAAGTTATCTCAAAAGTGACAGATAAATTAAATTTGATTTAATTATAAGTTAATGTTATTATGGCTTCTGTGGGAAGTTTATTGTATTGTTACTAAGTTATATACGATTGTTTTTGTTTGGATTGATGTTGCGTTAAGCCTGATTAGGGTTTATTTCTAACTCTTCTGAGTTTTCAAGGAACTGTACTGTTCCTTGGGGTTACCTGTGTTGGGTGTTCTAACAAATATGATTAAATATATGTATTTGGGTTTTTTAACTACACTCATAGAAAAAATCACCCCTGTTTGAGGTGATGACAATTACTGTCATCACCAAACACATCAAATGGGACATAATATGGCGCCCATATGGAACGGCATCCAAATGGGACAAAGTTAATTTGAGCGAAAATCTGTCGCTCAAATAGAACGCGCTCCAATGGAACGTGTTCCAGTGGAACGCACTCAACTGGAACGCGCGCCAAAGGAACGCGCTCCTATGGAACGCGCCCTGGTGCACACTGCCCAAAGCATCACTGCACTTTATAGTTTATCTAGTGAGACATTGGCAAAAATATTGGCAATTGCTGGTATAGTCAATAATTAGCCACTTCTGTAAAGTGGATTATTATGGATTCTTTTAGGGTATATTTTACATATACACACAATTTTACCTTGAATGTTTAAAGTACATTGATTTACACATTTTATCTTTGGAAGTGAGGAGAAAACGAGTGTAGCATACAAGTGGGAGTGAAAGTAAGTTAATAAAACATTCGTGTTTTTTGCCATGTGAATATTTACATTTGTAAAATATTTAAAAATAACGTTTTGCTCCAAGCAATATTATCAAAACAATGTTGTTTACAATAAACTGTAAATATTTTATTTTTAAAAAACTACAAACAAATTTGACAGTTAAAATTAAAATTAAATTTATTAATGAATTCATGAATTGTCTGCAAAATTTAATTTATGGAATATTAGCTTGAGGTTAGTAATTTTTGCTGTCGCATAAAAGATTTAATCTTACGTGCTACAAAGATTTCCAATCTTAAGGCAAAATAACTTTTACCAATTGCTGAAATATAAAAAAGGAAAAAAAAATACTGTAATTAACTTAAAATTAATCTTCATTTATACTGAAAATAGCTTAATTAAGAGGCCATAGCATGGCAGACAATGCAGCCCTAAACTCGTTTTACAATAGCACTGGATTCAGCCATTAAAGATGTTGCGGCTAATGAAGGCAGTTAGTCCCAGGCATAGTCCCATAGCATGTGCCTGGAATAGCACAGACTGAAAGGATTAGAAATAAACCTTAAGTTAGACCTAAAGCCATTACAACGGAAACAGATGAACATGAAAGTAAGACGGAATACAAAAAACTATTTATAGAGGCCACAACACAGGAGTTTTATTTTGCAAATTTTGTACTTGTTCATGTGGCTAGTTTTATCCAATCAAACGAACAATCAAACAATCCCAAAATTGAACGATTGAATAGTCCTCTCAACAGAAGCTTTTTTGGATGGTGGTTACGTGATGTTCCAAACGGAACAGAGAAAAGCGAAGACGTGGTTAGTACGGCACACAACCCTATCAAATGTGCAAGTGGAGGGACTTAAGATTTAGAGTCCTGACCTGTCTGGGAAGCAAACTTTCCAGACAGGCCCTTTCGTTGGTGTGAATAACTCCTGACGGACAAGCCACCAAGGAGTCGTGTGCCAACTGTAGAGCTAAGAATAGTAGAAAGAGATGTTAGCTCTTGAGTATCAGGTTAAAACTGATTTATTTACCAAATTTAGCTAACCAAGAAACCTTGGTAGCAATTATTGCACAAAACAGTGCATGCTAAAAGGTTTAACAGAATTAAAACAGTTCAAAAACTAACACAAGAAAACAACTTAAAACTTAAATGTAACAATAGATGGCAATTGAAAAATTATAAATTCTTAACAATAACAACAAACTAACAAACTAAAAACCACTCTGCTCCAAACACATGATTCAATACCCTCTATTCTTAGAAACAAAATGGAGAAAGACTTGCCGATCTATCTTCTGAAAATCAAATTCAGCTAATAAAAACAATTTTAACCCTGTGAAGACATGAAACAAGATAAAAAGTAATATATAATTACTTCTAGGAAACTGTAATGATATTAATTTGTTCGTATTAATATAATTTTAAACGATTCCAGCTAAAAAATGTTATTTATCAAAATCACTTTCCAGTATCGCATTTTGGATTTACCGGTGGAAAAATCGCAAACACAATTTTTAAAGAAAATCCCTGAATGCCTCGTTAGATCTCATTACAAAAAGGCTAAACACCATTTTACTCAATCTCTGCATTTGATTTTTCGCAAAACGTGACTGTTATTTTGTCATCTCAAAAATCAACAGCAGATTTCCCATCCATCTGCGTTCAATTCAACAACACAAACTTTCAAATTTAAGCAATTAGCACTTTAATTTCCCACTGATAGAATCACATCTCGCTTAATTTACTTCTTTCAAAACATTGGATTAAAAGAAACAAACTGAAATTTTATTCAATGTTTTTCTTTCCCTTTTTTATACTCTGGAAACTGGATGCAATTACAAGAATAATTTTAAAAAAACATACCGCAGATAAGAGCGAGCTGAGCCTCTAAGTTACAGGAAATTGACACGGCTTCCGCTTGTGACGTCAGCGCGATTGCAACAGTGTAAAGATGATTGCTGTGCAACCGACTGTACTTTTTTCTCAATTTTCTTCCATATCAGGAATCATTGCAATTTAAATTACTGTCGGTTTTTTATCATACGGTTTTTATATCAGAGAAAAAAAGGAAAACAAAAAAGTTTTCCATTTAAATGGAAATCAAATTGGAAAAAATGTTAACATTCTTCCTGTGAACACAGCCATTAGATACTAACTTTTTCCTGCCAAGAAACTTAGAGAAGGCAGAATAAAGTTGATACATCTTCTTTGAAAGAAGAAATAGTGATGTCATTTGTCCATCTTTCAATTTAGAAAATGGCTTCTCCTCCATTAGTAAATTTCGTTAGTTTTTTTTGTGCAATTTTTCTGTACCGTTGATTTTTAATCCCTAAGCTGTGACTATTAAACTAAAATATTACATTATTCACACAGAAAACATTTAGAGACGAGTTGCAATTTGCCCGCACATAATAACTAGTGAACAGACCACTCGCTTTTTTTCCAGAAATCCCAAACAATAAGAGCTCTAGTGCCTTCTATTTGTATAGAGTCCAGATTTTCCTTCCTCGCAGCAGATAGCAAATCCAACTGCCTACTTCATTGTGGTTCCCACGGGCCTTTTCAGTATAAACCAAGAGCTCTGCTCTTTAGCTGCGTTTGGTCCCTGTGCTTGATTTAGCAGTTGCTTTCTTTACTTTTACATCTGGTTTCTTATTTTGCTCTGTATCCACTCACAGAGGTTGAGGCAAAACCAGCACTCTACTCTTCTTGGTCACCCCTGCCCCCAGATAGTGGTCCGTTCAATAATTATTGTGTGCAGGAAAATTGCTGCCTTTCTCTAAATTAATTCTGCACGGATATTAATTATTTGCAGCAAACGTGTTCACACCTCGTGTGATGCCGAACGACAGGTCTGGCACCTTCAATGATTTTAGTGTTACGGTTTTTCTTTTTCTCTGGTTGTTTTGGCCATGACTAGGGGTGTGCGTTATTTTTTTTTGCGAATGCGATGTGATATTCCAAAAATATTGCATTGCATGCGATATATTGGAAGAGAGTCATGGACCATGACTCTCTTCTGTCCTAAGGCATTCTTTCCTTTTACTTCTTTGTTTTTGTTTCGTTGGTTGTCCCTGATACAAGGGTTTCATTACATAAAGAATTTTGCATAGCCCCTGCCCATCTTAAACAGTATCATCTTTTCTCTCAACCCGTAAGCACTGCATTGATTTGTGCTTTCTGTCATAATGGTAAGCTCACAAGTTCTTCTACCACTTCTTATCTACAGTAACCACTAATTATAACCTTATCTATTGAATTTCCTGTTTAATTCCAGTGAGGAAAAACTTGATCACACTCAGGTGAAACTTGTTGCAATGAATACTAATCCTTTTTACTGCTTTCCACTGCTCTATCTGAATTGAGAAATCTGCTCTGGAATATCCTGCCATGTGGTGTCAACAGATAAATTTAATAAATTGCAATCCTCAAACCTCAATTCCAATAATCCAATTGAGTAATTTTCTAAAAAAAAGAAAAAGACTTTTGCTAATAAAAACTCCCCCAAAGCTTAACTGTGCAAATGGCACAATCTCCTGGATTAGTTGTCATAAAAATGCTCTTCCCAGATCACTAAAGGTTCCTTTAACCTTTCAAGTTAATTAATTAACCAAACCATAAATTAACACTGTTCTTGTGTAATCTAAATTTAAAAAAACAAGTTGCTTTGATTCATTATTCTTCTCTTTACAAAAAAAAAATTTAAAAAAAGAATTGCAAATTTCATTTCACAAAGAAATAGTGAGAACACAAAAATCCATTTGTGATAAGCCTATCTTTTGAGTGTATTGACTCTTTTCAAAGAAACAAATTCAAAAAAGACAGAAAGTGAGATTAAATTGGAGAAAAAAGTGGCAATTTGTCATTTCATTTATAGAATTCAACAACAACTTTGCTACTTATCAGTCATAAAGCTGAGATTTCTTGAAATATAAACAATTTTCAAATCAATTACTTATTTTGCACACTGCACATGCAGAGAACACCTCAGAAACCACATTTTATCATTATTATGAGTATAAAACAATGAAGAAATGTTACCTTTAATTTAATGAAATGTAGTTGGCTTCTTTGGCTTCTTTTCCATCATTCCCATGCAAGAAGAAGCAGTGTTTTGTAAAGGTAGAAGGAAGTGAAACTCTAATTTAATTTCGTCTTTAATTTACTTAAATGGGACACCAGTTTAACCCCTTTGCTCACTCGCAAACTCATTGGGGAAATTTGACCACAGTTTTGGACTCCACAAGCTTCTCTTCTTACACCTCAAGGGAGGTATAATCTTAATGAGTTAAAGAAAAGGAGGAATATCTTGATTAGAAAATTAAGGATGAATTCTTGTCGATGATTTCATTAGGTTTTATTAGGTGCTCTTCGTTAGGTTAATTAATACTAATTTATACAATGAAGGGTTGATTACACGGTATAAATATTTTTTAAAAATTGTAAGGGGAAAAAATAATTGCTTTGAATTGAATTAAAGGTGTCGTGAGAATGTGAGAAAAGGATAGCATTAAGTGCTAATGGTTTTATGAAAGCGATATCAGTAATGCAATCTGCTACTTGTTCACGTCACTTATTGCTCATTTGCTTTCATTACTGCGTAACGGTTTAAATGGGTTTTAAATTGAAGGTTTCTCATGTGGGGACAAATCATGACGTAATTAATGAGACAAAAAAGTAAATTGTTAAGGGTAGGGAGCAGAGTAGTAACTCACATGGAGTAGAAATACCGAATAACACAATATTTTGCTTACGTGCTGACCTCTTTTATTCCATAATTGTATAGAATTAAAATACATTAAGTAAATCATTTAATAATGTATTTTGAAATACATTTTAAAATGCATATGCAACTGGCAGTTCATTGTCAAGACATCTAAAAGCATTTCAAATATATTGAAACGTTTTAAATGCATTTCTATTCCATATGGGAACATAGTAATGTGGTAGTCATAGAAATCTATGTGAAAAGATTCCATGGATTTCTGTGGGATTTGTTATTCAATGATTTCCTGTAGACTTTTGTAACTGTTTCAATGAAATGTTCTGTAGAAATTGTTTCGAAATTGTCCAGAATTTTCTGTAGGCATCTAAATCAACCAATTGTTTTTATATCTCATAGAATGATATCAGAGAGTTAGCAAAAAAAAACAAAAACACATTTCTTTTAAGTTATATATTTACTTTAATTATGTTAATTACATTTAGCATAGAATTTATAAGTTATAAGACAAGTTTTGTTCTCCGCAAACTCTCTAGTATAGTGTATGCCGTACACTTTCCGTTACAACTTTTATGTTTTAAAAATATTAAAGGTACTGAATAGTTTATCTTTACATAATAACAACAGATAAAACTTTTCTGCAACATTTTAGCAACCTTTTTTTCTGAGTGTTATCTATCAATTTCCAAATAATATACAATTTCCAAAAATATCCCAAGTGAACTGGAATATGCAACTATCAAACAGAAGATAAACGTGTCTAAAAATGTAAGTAACTGGCTCAAATGATACACTTAAAGCTGCAATTATTGAGGGCAATAAAAAAGTAGAAGAGGGTTAAATTTGTGCAAGCTCAGCTCCAGTCATTTGAACCAAGTGTCCCTATTTGTCTCTTGAGTTTCATTAAAGGTGATGGGAGATGCTCATGGTTGCTTGGGAAGGTGTAAAAAGCCATTTCATGACCAATGTGGTCTGATGGGAATGATTTGCACTTTACTCGATTTTTTTTCTCACTTCTGTTTGTAATTTGATCTATTAGCCATTTAACTCACCGCTAACTCGCTCGCTCTTAAATTATTTATACTAACATGAAAAAAGGTCTTTTTTATAATGTTACTTTGGAATTCAGGAGAAGTAGAGTGGTGATTCTCAAAATTACCACATTTCCCTCATCATCTACTTACGTTTGCTGTCTTTTTCTTTAATTTATAATACACAATGCCGGAATTTCTCGAGCAATTTAATCCGGATCCACAAACAATATTCATCAATTTTAAACAACCGTTGCTCGAGGAAGCTTTTCTTTTTACCTATTAAAGTTTAATAAGTGCACTCTTCCCTTCCAATAGTTTTCCAACATCTTTATCCACGTTTATAGGACGGGGAAGGCATAAAGAAACATTCTGCGTGAAACATTTAAGCAGAACAAACGCTTTCAATCAAATGTGTTGAAAAATTTCTTCAAACAGCTTAGAGGTTTGTTTTTGAATGTTCAGACACGCTGCATAAATCCAGCAGCACTCGAGCAATTGTGCGTGTAAAATCCCAGAAACCTCAAGACTACTTCAACTCCTTCCGCTTTGTAATGTTGCCTATTTGCAGTTAAGCAATGGAAAACAAATTTGTTATTATTTGGGAATTTACTGAGGCAGTAACTGTGAATATATATTCAGGCCAAAAAGGGAAATTCCAGCTCTAACTCCTCGTGTTCCCCTGGGTACTTCACTTTGTGCGATGCAAAATGCTAGTTCTGGTTCTTCTGATTGGGTTGGGGGTCACAGTACTGTCTTCCCTCGTTTTTGTTTTGGGACATGGCCCTTCCTTATTGCCTGACTTTCTTTTTTTCACTTCTAGATTTTTGTTTCAAAATTATTTATTCAATAAATAATTGTGTTAAAATAATAACCTGTGCAAACGTTTGGGCATTTGAAAAATTTCGATTTGAGTAAAGATTTTAAATTGTCTACCATTTTTGTATTGTGATGGGTCACAATCAGCCATGGCAGCTGCTGATCAACTCACTCACTCTTATAGATCGAAAACTTGGCTGTCAAGAGCACAACAAATTTTAGCTCAATGTTTGTGTTTGTGAAAATTTTCAAAAATTTATTATCAGTTTTCTCACCACTCATGGTATTACTTCTGCCTTTGCTCTTTAGTTAACAATTAACTTTTTTAACTTAATCGTAATCTGCAACTCTCAATTTTTTTTGAGGATTTTGAGTTAATATTTTATTACTGTTACTTAATTAAGTTGCAGTAAATTTAATGATTTATGTGTTTGTAAGACAGCTTCCCCTAGAGCATTAAGTTAAATTAAAAATAGTAGTGCAAATTTTCTCTTGCAACTAGATACCGGAAGTGACTTATTTCTTATTTAAAAAAAAACAGGTTTTTAAAAATTATTTTTATTTCTATCTAGACATTGTAATTCTAGCTAAACTTTAGGGTAACCCCAAACAACACAAATTTTCAAGTTTGCTCCTCCCTTTACATGGATAAATGGACAAATAGAATTAATTGATGATTGATTGATAACAAATGGCTAATTGTGGTTTAATTTTACTATTTACTCGCTTATCAAAGCTTATTTAATGAATGTATATTCATTTAAACAGTTATATTTGAAGGCCAAAAAAGCCATATCCTAGGTCTACGTAATATGAACAAAAAGTTGTATTTTATGAATAACATTAATACCCAAGTTTAACATCCAAGGATATCAACTTAGGTTAAAATAATGTTAAAGTGTCACTGATTTACATGAAGTGTGAATTATATTCTGATTATATTTGACATTTACAATGCACCTAATTGTGTCAGGTGGATGTCAAAACAACATCAAAATTAGCTTTCAAATCTGATTGCTAAAGATGTTGGACATGTTTTTTAGACTTAGGCATCATCCCTCATTTAAGGTTAGCAAAATAAAACACTATTCTACTTTAGAAACTAAAATCAAATTACTATACATTTACAATTAAATGTCTATTTTCAATCATTCTTAAAATTTATTGACTACTTAAAAAAGATCTCAATTATTATTTGGACACTTGAAAGGCACATTCAGTTTTAGTTTTATAAAAATTAACATGATAAAACTGTTTTATTTGACATTAATTTAACTTATGTATATATTTTAATAGAATGGAAAAAACATCAGGATAACTTTATTAGTTGAGATGTTGACATATAGAGTGCCATTATTAATTTGCCTCTAAGGGATAACATAATGTCAGTAATGTAAACATTAGGGCTTCGGTCCCGGGATTTAAATCTGACTTCCCGGGAAATTTTTAATTCCCGAATCCCAAGAAATATGTCATCATTCCCGTGAATTAAAATATGTATTTTTTGGGCAGTGTGCACCAGGGCACGTTCCATTGGAGCCCGTTCCTTTGGTGTGCGTTCCAGTTGAGCGCGTTCAGCTGGAGCCAGCGCATTCCATTTGAGCGACAGGTTTTGTCATAAATTAACTTTGTCCCATTTGGGCGCCATACAGTGTTGTGCCGATACTCAAAAACATGGTATTCGATACCGATACTTTGCCATTAAAAGTATCGCGATACCAATATATACTGATATTTTTGAATAAAGTATCGATTTTCGATACTTTTTTCGATACCGATATCGATACTTTCCTCTAAATAAGATTTTAATATATTTTCTCTCCCAGGGTTATTTAAAACAATAAATTTTGATAAAATTAACCTCAAAAAAAAATTACAGTATCACGATACCAATATCGATAGTATCGGTATCGACGATACCTGTATCGATATCGAAATATCGATATCGAGCACAACACTGCATATTAAGTTCTATTTGGGTGCCGAAAATTGCTCAGTGTTCCAATTGGGTGCCATATTAAGTGTCATTTGGGCTCCCAGAGTGCTTTCGAAGGAGTTTAAAGGGCACTTCCGGTTTGGGTAGGGTTTTCAAATCTTCTGAGCACCAACTACCCGAGTGGGTCTCTGAACCCATAAAATTTAAACCCTCTGCCTAAACCGGAAGTGGCTTAAAAACCCGCTCCGAATGGCTTTGTTTATTCCTTTTTGGCTCCCAGAGCGCTTTCGAAGGAATTTAAAGGGCACTTCCGGTTTGGGTAGGGTCTTCAAATCTTCTGAGCACCAACTACCCAAGTGGGTCTCTGAATCCATAAAATTTAAACCCCGCAACTAAACTAAAAGTGGCTTAAAACCCGCTCCGAATTCCCCCCTCTAATGATTTTCATTGCCAAAACCAATTTTGAATCGCCAAAACTAACATTTCCGGTTTACACAGAAGCCCAAAATTTCTTATAACCCAACTACCCCACTCCTCCTCCATACCTCTAAAACCACACCCTCATAACCAAACCGGAAGTGATTTAAAAATCCCACTCCAAACGGCCACAAACCACAATTCGAATCCCAACTTATCAACAAACAAAACAAAAAATCCGCAGTGTATCAATACTTTAAATTCCACAAATTTACAATGTATTTTTTAATTTATTTTCCAATGTATTTTCGGCGATCTTAAACAATTGTTTTTTATTTTTGGTTTTATTTTCGGCGCCCAAATGGAACCTAGCGCCCAAATGGAACCTGGCGACCAAATGGCACTTAATATGGCGCCCTGCTGGTGTGACCTATTTTCGCATGCCCTAACCAAATGACACCATGCCTTTTGTTTTGAACTATACAACAGCCATAATAGACCATTATTGTATTATTATACCTAGAATTAACCCAAAGTGATAACACAAGTCTATAACAATGGCATCCGGAAACGAATCTGAAGCATGGAATCATTTTAAAAAGTCAGAAAACGAAGAAAATGCAACATGCATAGGCGCCTGCAGGGGGGGTGGGGGGGGGAGAGTCGAAGGGGTCGGCCG
>JAQIXT010001027.1:0-20173 GCA_034700445.1 Stenotaenia linearis | reverse complement strand
TATACATAATGTAATTTAGATGGAATTAAACAAGTGAACAAAGAATTTAACTGAACTAATACTAAATGTCTAGGGAAATTTGGGCGGGAAAATGGAACACAAGTGAATGCTCCGTTGTCTGCTTGGCAACAGAGGCCTACTTCAATCACTGTAAAGTATACAGTAAAACTCACACACTTCGCAGGAACGCAAAGTGCATGAAACGCAATGAAATCTTGATATTAGGGCTTGTAATATCAAGAAAGTGAATTCTTACTACAAATACGTAATTTGTAGTAAGATAAGGCTCGACGGACTCAGAACTTGCGAAAACAATCCGAAAGATGTTACCAAGTCAAAGTCAAAATATCGAGTGTCTCTCGCCCAGACAGGCAGTCTAGACGCGAGGCACGATCACGTGATTCCAGGGTGGCAGGCGTCTAACCTCAAGGCATGAGAGGGACCGTTACAACCCTGGATCGGTGCCTGGGCAAACGCCAGGGATGCAAAACTACGGTTTTGCACTCCTTCACCATGAAAAATTTTGATTCAAAATAAACAGAATTTGACTGAAAACCGGAGATCGATGGCGAAAACCGAAGATGTGCGTTCGTTCTCTCCAAACTCTAAAGGACTTCTGCACTTTTTTTGAATGCACAATACCTTGGCAAATTGGATATTCAAATGCAAATGGACATTTAATTGCTAAAAATTAGCTTTTAATTTCATAAGTTACTTAATTCATTGTTTTGTTTTCACAGTTTAATATTCTTTCCTCTGGAATGATTTAAATTAATCTCAAATGTGATATTTATTATTCAGATTTAATAATTCCTAAAATTCCTTCGCTAATAATAAAATAAAACATCACACTCCATTACCACAAATAGACTTTATTTCACATTATTAACTTTCTACTCTACCATAGGAAATAACAGAAACCACATCTTGTGACTTAATTTATTCTGGAAAAAACGAAAACAATGTACAATAAAAATGATTCAGTGATTAAATATAACTTAAAGTAACGAAGGAAACAATTCTTGGAATGATTCTTCCCACAAATGATTCTCCTCTTCCATGAAAAAATTATTTGTCGAATCTGGGCAACTGCGCGGCGAGTAAATCGAACTTCCGCTTTCATAATCTGAATCGCTCGCCGGTGATCTGGGATCCAATGTAAGTTTTATGTCATCATTTGCATAGAAATTTGGACTTGAAATGTCGTAATCTGTTTCCATGGACACGGCAGGCGAGTCTGGAGCTGTTACTATTATTGAAATCTCTTCCATTTGTTGGTCGGAATTGCTTCCATCTTGTTCCAGAATAACTTCGCTCACAAATTCTTCATCGCAGTCTTGCGATACAACGATGACTTTGTCGTTTTCGCAAGGTCTGCCGTAGACGTGGTCTGCTTTTACGTTTTCTCTGTCGGATTCCAGTTTCTCTGTTGTGGTCCCCACCAACCGATCATCGGTTCTGTTTTCACTGTCGTTTGTCTGTAAATTCAGAAAATTTTAGAGATTATTAGTTTTTTAGGAAATGGAATATAATTTGTGATATTTCTTTAAAAAGTCAATTAAGTTTGCAATACAACAAAAACGTATTGCAAAAAATTAACAAATTGTTGCAAAATTCAGAATAATTTGTAATAATTCACAAAAATTGCATCAATTGTTGCAAAATTGCATCAATTTTTTTCAAAATCAATAAATTATTGCCAAATTGAATGAATATTAGTAAGAATTGAATTAATTGTCGCAAAAATAAAATAATATTCAGAAAAGTTAAATCAATTGTTGCAAAATTCCATCAATTTTTAGAAAAATTTAATCAATTGTTGAGAAATTCAATCAATTTTCACAATAAATCAATAAATTGTTGCAAAATTCAATCAGTCATTGCAAAATATAATTAATTATTGCAAAATTCCACAACTTTTACAAAAACCAAATGTTGGAGAAATTCCATAAAAATTAAATTGGATATACTACAATTCATTTAAAAAAATCAATTCGCGCAAAATTGGAAAAAAAATTTTTAAAAAAAATTCTCAATCACATTCTAAATTAAATCAATTCACATCTAAACTCAGTGAATTCCCGCAAAATATTCTACCAAAAAATTTTTTTTCCAACAAACTTTAATTTCCTTCATCTAAAAAATATCACACCATACTTATATAACCTAGTTTTAATGAAATTATGAAATGACTTCGTTATATCGATTTTCACACCATTCGGGGGGGGAGGGTACTGGATATGATACGGCCTAACACCTGTCTTCAATGAAATTCATTAATCATTGATACTAAATCAAGATTAGTCACATTTTCACGTCATAAAACTTTAATTACTTATATCTCTATCAATAAAAAAATTGACCTTCACCAAGTTTATTACGTAACAAAAAATTCCAAACAAAACCTCGTTATAACGAACTAACTCATAACAAATTTGCGATTTAACGAATTTTTTTTATTTGATGTGAACACTTCGAGTCCGTTATAACTAGATTCAACTCTAAAACAACTAATATTTACTTCTTTGAATTCAGCAATGTCTGCGAAGACATTATCCGGTTCCTCCAACTGTTCTGTGATTTCTTGTAGGACATCGATGAGTTGATCAGGTTCGACGTCAGCCAACCAACGAAGTGCATCATCCAAAGAGTAGCCACCAACTGATCCTGTCCCTTCGGCAGAGGGTCATTAATAAGCGATGCGTACTCAAGGGAATCACGTGGTGAACTGTCTTTGCATGATGACACTGTATCGATTGGCTCTTGTTTGATGATCAACTCTTTGTTGCTGTTTGATGTTTCGATTGATGATAACCGGTTTCTTAATTCTACGTTTTCTTTTTCTAGTTTTTCGTTTCTGTTTGATAATCTGGTGACTTCTTTTAATAATTTTTCGGTCTGTGAAAAGAAAGACGGTATTGATTAATGGAAGAATAAATAAGTTTTTTATTAAAGAAAATAACAGAAAACGTTTGCTTGTAAATTCAGGATAAAAAAAAGTGAAGTTCGTTTTTTTTTCATGAAAAAAAGCCAAATTCAAAATTTTTCATGTAAAAAAAGCAAAATTTAAAGAAAAAACAATTTTTTTTTTAGATTTTTCATGAAAAAATCTAAAATGTTCAGATTTTTTAAAGAAAATAAAGCAAAATTTTTAGATATTTCATGTAAAAAAAAGTTTTAAAAAAAAAATTTTCATAAAAATGTTTTTATAAAAATGTTTTTTTTAAAGTTACTTTTTTTGTGTCTGATTTTGCATTTTTTTTAAAAATTTAAAAAAAAAATTTTTCCACATTTTGTAGCGAAAAAAAAAGCATGTAAATACGAACTCAAGATTTTCTCAAAGAAAAGCCATTTAAAAAAATCAAAATAATAATATTTTGTTACGAAAGAAAAGCAAAATGAAATTATTTTCTATTAAAAAAGCAAACTATTATTATTTTTCAATTAAAAAAATGCGATATAATGCCAGAAAATGAAATTTTCTCATAAAGCAAAATATCATGATTCCCTAATAAAAAGAATAAAACTTCAAGTTTTCTCACAAAAAAACCATCAAACAAAAAAAAAAGATGTCATTTCCTCACTGAAAAAGCATTGCAATCCAGCAAAATATTTTTTTTTAAATATTAAAATGCCAATACAATGTTGTTTTTTCACTTAAAAAACAACAACAGCATTGCAAAACCATTTCCTCGTAAAAAAAATTAAAAAATGCGAATTTTATACTAAATAAAAAATTAAAAAATCATTTCCTCATTTTAAAAAAATCACCTTTTACCTTTCACTTATCACAAGCAAAAGCAATAAAGCATACAACTTTCTGTACAAAAAAAAATTTCAATAACCTCATTAATAAACCCTACCAACCTGATTTTGTAATTTCAGAATATCAATTTCCAAATCATCCATCCTTGCTTTTTTCCTGTCTCTCGCTGACTGCGCCGCAACCCGATTTTTCAATTTCCTGCGCCAAAAACACCGAAAATCAACACCAAATTTTCAAATACAACTAAATTCTCCATTAATCACCTCCTTAATACTTTTTCCTCTGTTGATAAATGGTCCAAACGTTGTCTTTTGCGTGTCTTGATTGCGCTGCTATCGAAATTTGGGTGTAAAATCGATGACATTGTCACGTTTGTTTTGGTGTCCAGTAAGCGGGACTTGTCCAGACCGATCGGGGCGATGATGATTGTTTTCGGAGTAGCCATACTCTGATTAGAATTATGTAGGGACGACTAATTTAAGGACTCGGTTGCAAAGGAGGTCAAAATAGCTGCAACGTAGTTTCTTCCACGTTGGCACGTCTGTGTTGGCAGCGTTTGATTGGCTAATTAGTGGCTGATGTCATCATACGAGAGTGTGATTGGATGGTTTTTGTGTTGGAAGTCGGACTGAGTTTAATTTTTGATTTAATAAATTTTATTTTTAAGAAATAAGTTTTGTTTGGGTTTTTTTATAAATGAAATTTGAGTTTTGTGTGGTTTTAAAAAATTATTTGAGTGTTGTTTTTAAGTTTTAGTGAAGGGAGTCAGGCAGGATTTAGTTATCTATATCTATATCCTTGTTTACTCATGTGTGATTAAACCAGCTGATGCAATTTGGTGGTCTTCCCATGCAATTTCACGATACAATTTCCTGCTGTGATAAAGCTGGAGTTATCTACAAAAATAGTGAATTGAAGCAATTTATGTAATTGGTTGAGGTGTGCGTTGAATAATTATGGAAATATAAAAAACTTTATGTATTTTTTCTGAAAATGAATTTTAAAAAATAAAAATAAAAATAAAAATAAAAAAGGAAATGGAAGTTATCAGTTTCCTGTAGTTTCAGACCTGTTTATCAACAGACCATTCATAGAAAATGTGATTTTATATCATTAAATTTCTGGATAAAAAGGATGTCAACGTCAAAGGGCATTTCAGTCTAATATCTTGGATATCATAGAAAAAATATGAGATTTATCTTATTTATAATATTATCTGGTTTTCTGAATTCCCCATTTAGTTTCATTTTTAATTTCTCTGAACTTTGATATCCTGATTAATAAAACAAGATGGAATAGGATATTGTTTGTATTGTTTTTTTCTAACTATGCAAAACTCACGTACAAAATAAATGAAATATATGCACAATATAAATGAAAGGTTTTTATATTGAAAACCAAAAAAATAACTTAAGTTTGAAAATTTTTAAAATAATTTACAAATTAAAAAATTAAAAATTAATTTTCCATTTCATTTCCTTGTTTAATGACCTTGATCATCCAATTTCACTGCTTTCTGTATAAATAGACCTTGAGTGGCAGATGATGACATCACCATTTTAAAGTAGCTGTATTTTAATTTTATTTCATTCACTGCTGCAGTTTATAATTAAAAGTTAGAATTTTTATAAAAATAAAAAAAACAATACAGTAGACGCCGCTTATTGTGATCACTTTGTTTTCCATTAATATGTTAAAAATTCAAAACAAAAGGTGTTTGGTAATTTTTTTTCTCTTATTATAAAGAAAAATTGATTTTGAATCATTTTTGATCAAATCAAGTGTCTTTCTACACTATCAATAGTCTTGTCTACCAAGAATTGATAACTAGGTTATCACCTAGTTATCAATTCTTGGCACTACTTTTAATAATTTCAAAAAATTTATTACACTTTGTAGACTTTAATATAAAGAAAAATATATTTCAGTGTGATTTCACTTTTCTGTTGCCGAAGTATACAAGATTAGAATTTAATTTGGACCAAATTTGCTGGCTGAAAGTCAATTTTGGATGAAAAATGATCACAATAATCGAAAGAATGATTACAATAACCAATAACTTTTCAACGAAAAAGTACCATCCGGTCTGTACTTTGTAAAAGTGATCATATTAACCGATTGATTCCATTAACCATGATCACAATAAGCAGTGTCTACTGTATATGAAATTTTAGCATAAATTCCACAAAATATTTATTTCATATTTTGTTTCTGAATCCTAAAATATTTCAGAAGCAAAATTTCTATTTTAGTTTCTAAATTGAGTTACAGAGAATGTGTGCAATAAATTAAAGTGTAACAGAAATTAGTGCAGATGTATAAATTTAAAAAAATTTAAAAAAATTTAAAAAACTTGAGAATTGGTTTTAATTTTCTCATAATTCCATTTTAATTTCGAAATATTACATGATCAACAAATTATATCACTTTCACACTAATAATTAACAAGTTTCTTCACCGCGTCTAAACACCGCCATTTATCCGGTATGTAGAATGGTTCGAAGATGAGTGGAAATGGCGTATCGTATCCTGTCACTCGCTGAATCGGAGCTTCCAGATGTAAGAAACATTCATTCTGGAATTAAAAAATAATAATAATTAATTATGAGAATATCTTAACAACATACATAGGATTCCGATTAATTGGAACAACTGTTAATCAAGATAGTCATTCAATTGGGATAAATCTCAAAGAACGAAAACAAATCGAGGAAATAAGCAGAATTTGCTTTGCTTATTCGGGACAAATTCTGCCAGATGTCCAGCCATACACAAGAGGGCTTTCTGATCCACCATGGCAGCCTGGGGACAGCATGAGTGACACGTTCTTGTCTCTTATCTATTCGTGATTCCGCTTAATCAGGACAATTATTACTGCTTAGCAGGCATGTGGAGGCCATTACTGTGTAAATCACATGATTGTCATCACTGCAGTCACTTTATAACTAACACATGACAACTTGAGATTCAAGTACTATGATAATTTGTCACATTTTTGACGTTTCGTAAATATTTGTGATTGATAAATTTATTTGATAAATATTTTATTTTGATTTATTCCAGAATTTGTTGCTTAGTAAATATGAGTTTATCATTCATTTTATGTACAAAAATAAATGGCAAACTACTTTCTCACTCACTTTATTGAACTTCGTTTCATTGGGAGAGGACAGTCGCTTACTGGGGACAAAATTGATCCTGTCCCAATTAAACGTAAACAACTATATTTGGAACTATAGTTTGGCCAGCTTTATTACATCTGATAAATAATGCATGAAGACCAATTTTTTAACTCTTTGGAAATATAAAATTACATTTACGGTATAATTGCATTTCAAGGTATACTATAATTCGGCAAAGCAGTGTAACATTCAGAAATGACATTAACATTATTAAGCAACATTTTTGTTACACTCAAAGCTCTATGGACGAGACATGAAGTAAATCCAGTACAAATTGTCTGATCTAGACAGCAAACATTCTTGAGAGCCTCTTTCCAAGATTGATCATTATTGTATTTCTAAAATTGTCCAAATTGGAGGAATTAAACCCAAAGTTCAATAAAGTTTTCTTCAAAAATAAATTTTATCATTAATCCATCTGTTTCAATTGAAATAATTTTCTAGAGATGTTCGTGTTTAGTTTTATATTTTAATTTTTTTTCATTGCCAGAGAGAAAAAGAATGATGTAAATTTGAGACACCTATCTGGGGTCCAGTCTACAGACCTGTCTGGTTTATGGTATGCTCAGTGTAAGGGTGTCACTGGGACTACCACAGTGTTGTCATATTAGCTGTCTTTGCAACATTTTCTGCTTCTTGCGTTGATTTTCACTCAATTTAAGTGTTATTTCTACAAACCTGAATAGTTGCAGCAATTTCTGCACCGAATCCAGACGTTAGCGGAGCTTCGTGCACAACCAAAAGACGACCGGTTTTCTTAACAGACTGCAATAAGTATTAAATATTAAAAATTTTGACACAAGATGAGCTGGTTGCAAAATCTTAGTTTGCGCTAACTTTGGATTACCCCGCAGTAACAGTATAGGATAAACTAAAATTAACGCTTAACTGAGGTTGTTGCAACAGTTTAAAGAGAACGTACATTGATGACTGTTTGCTTATCCCATGGGAGAATAGTACATAAGTCTATAAGTTCGCAGCTAACATTTAATTTATCTTGGGCTAGTTGACAGACTTCGTGCATGACATGGACTTGAGTTCCCCATGCTACCATTGTTACATTATCTCCTGGGAAAAGGATAAGTAAATTGGTTGAAAAATTCAGTAATGAAAAAAAGAATTGAAAAAAATTCAAAACCAAATTTAAAAAATTGAAAAAAATTAAATGAAAAAAAAAAAAACCCCAAAATTGTAATAAAAATCATCCAAATTTTAAAAAATTTTAAATTTTCCAAAAAAACCCAAAGTTCATGCAAAAATTCAAGAAAATTATTTGATTATTTGAAACAAAAGAAATTCAAAAAAAAAACTTTAAAAAAATATTAAGAACCAAAAATAATCACAGAGAATTTTTTTTAAATTCTACAATTCAATGAAAATGCAAGCAAAATTCAAAAAAAATTTCGAGAATACCAAAAAAATTCAAAACGCAAAAAAAAATCTTTAAAAATTCAGGTTGAACCTTATCATTACCGAGCTCACTTATAAAAAATTTCATGATTTAACAATTTTTTTTAAATATTTTGGTGAAATTCCTATATGTTAATGTTGAATGGTTAAAATAATCGGAAATAACGAGGTTCAACCTACACAAAATTCAAAAAAAATAAAAAACACAAAAAACTTAATATACCAAACTAAAAAATATACAAAACTAAAAAATATACAAAAAAAATAAAAAAATATACAAAAAAATAAAAAAAATATACAAAAAAATAAAAAATATACACAAAAAAAATTAAAAAAATTAAAAAAATTAAAAAAATATACATAAAAATTTTAAAAAATTCAATAAAAAATCTTGAAAAAATTCCAAACCTTCTATAAGAACATCTGCTTTCCCTAACTCATGTGTGAAATCCTTAACCGGAACTTGTTCTACAGCAGACCGGTACAGAATCTTTGGTTCCAGAAATATACATGGATTCTTATCGCGAATACACGCAAGTAATAATCCTTTTGCTTTTATAGGACCTCTGGGGATCACTACTTTTATACCAGGTATATGTGAAAAAAATCCTTCTGGACTTTGCGAATGATAAAGTGCACCGTGTCCCACTGCACCAGTTGGAGCACGAATTGTAAGTCCGCCGCAATGAAATAAGTTCCCTGAGCGGTATCTGTATTTAGCTGCTTCGTTTGTGATCTATAATAGGTATGAAAACGTGTTTTAGTACAAAAAAGGGATTCAAAACGTCAAAAAATCTAAAAGTAAAAAAATTTGCAAAAGATAAATTTAAAAAAAAAAAATAATTCCAAAAAATTCCAAAAAGTCAAAAACATTCAAAAAATCTTTTAAAAAAAATTGTTGGAAAAAGTTCCAAAAATTCCAAAAATATTCCAATAATATTTTAAAAATTGCAAAAAAGTTCAAAAAATTTTTTAAATAAATTTAAAAACAATCAAAAATAACATTCCCAAGTATCCAAAAATTTCTATGACATTCAAAAGAATTTTAAAAATTCGAAAATTCAAATAGCAATTTAAAATTTAAAAAAAAATCAAAATTTCTTCACAAAAATTCAAAAATAAATATCTAAAAATGTAATCCAAACATGTAAACTACTTGATCAAATCCAGGATATATATAATCCGCAAACTGTATTTCAGCTATTGCAGTTGTTCCAGCAACAGCTAATCCAATACCAAAACCAACGATTCCTTGTTCGCATAAAGGTGTGTTGAAAACTCTATCTGCTCCATGCTTCTCTTGAAGCCCAACTGTACATCTAAAAACTCCACCAAATGAAACATCTTCACCGAATATAACTGCAAATTCATTGTAATCGTATTTATTTGCATTAAAATTTATAATTTGTGCAAAATAACTTAAATTCTGGAGATTTCTATTAAAATTATGCACTTTTTACTAAATTTAGTACATTATTTCAGTAGTTTTCTAATGAATTTCTGTAATTTTCAGTTAATTTCTTGCAAATTTTTTAATTTTCAATTAATTATTTGCAAATTCTGGAATTTTCAGTTAATTTTTTTGCTATTCCTGTCAATTTCGTACAGTTATATATTAAAAATTTAAACTTTTTGCTGAATTTTATATAAGTATTTTATTTTTTATTTTTTAATTGTTTTTATAAAGTATTTTGCACAACATCGGAGGTTACTTTAATCACCTGCTGACGGATCTGAGGTCAATGCAATGTCCAACGCGTTTGTAATTGCTTGAAATAAATTCATACGAGCTGTTTCTCCTATTAAAAAACATAGATAAGTACTTTATATTTACACTTGCACTTTATACCTTCAGATGCTGGCACTGTGTCAGGTACAAATGTAAAATGAGAGGATAAACGGGAATTTCGGACTTCATTACTGCAATTTTTAAGCAATTTGTGTGTCAAAGACCTCAAAATACAAATTCGATGAAGAACCATATTGTCCACTTGATATCAGACTTCAGCTCCGCCAGCTGTACTCCGCCATATTGATTACGTCATGAATTGATCAACGAGCAGCGCCGGAGCACCGAAAACGCCGCACTGCGCTTTGGTAAATATAAAAGGTGACATTCAACATTGTTTATTTATTTTATTATTACAAATAATAAATAAAATTAAATTGTTATTTTTTTAAATTATTTCCTCCATTTGTTTATTTTTGCATCTTGCTGATCTCATAATAATTTAAAAATGCAAACTCCAAAGAAAGATGGAAAATTTAGTTTGGATTCGACTAGATTTTCAACGTCGACGAAGAGAGATTCTCAAAAATCGGATTTCTTTACTAAACTCAAAAAAGATTCGCTGACAAAGAAGAGAGGATCAAGGTATAATCAGATTTTTTATAATAATATATATAGAAATATATTTCACTTCTAAATATTTTTATATTTTTTTTATATTTTTATTTTTAGAACACTGTTTTTTGTTTCCAAACAATTACAAAATAAATTAAACCAAATGGCATATGATGAGATGATGTTTAGGAGGTTAGAAATATTTATTTTAAATTTATTTAAGAAATGAAAATATAGTAATATCAAGTGTAATTTCAGAATGGAATATGAAAGCAAAGAAGACGTTGGAATTGGTGCCCGAAAATTCAGTTCGTTCGAGTTTATGGTTTCGCAAAGAATAAGTTTGGGGATGTAAGAATGAATACTTGTATGTGAATGAATTGGTATTAGGAACTTTCATAATTCATTAGTGAATTAGCTAATGAGTATGAGAGAAAAGTGGGAAGTAATAACAGTGGTGGATTTACCTATAAGGGAACTAAGTGATACTGAGGGCTCTAATTATTGAGGAGTCCAAATCCAGACTGTAGAGGATTCACACAAGGATGTGCATTAGGGCCACACCAATATTAGACCCAGACAGCACATGAAACCCACAAAACATCCGTAAGATATCCTGAACATGGCTAGAAAATGTCCAAGTCCAACAAATGATGTCATGAATGTCCACCTAGGATTCTCCACAAAGCATCATTAATTGGTTGTCCAAGGATGACTCAGAATGACTCCAACAGAACGCGATGCCCTCAAAACATCCCATAAAATGTACCTCATCCTTTGGATCCCGAGCACTTTCTGAGAGACCTTATATGGAGGTCATATGGACTTCTGCTAGTGGGACATTTCTTAGTCTAAAGGATGTTTTCAGACTTTCTGTGGACAAAGTATGATATCCTGATTATATCCTTGTGGTTTATGGGTTGGAGTTTAAACAGAATTGAGAATTCGATGCATTCTCCTTCTCGTGAATGCACATCACGGCCTTCTAATCACTGGTCCACTTAGACCTCTAAATCTCTAATCTGCCAGAGCAAAGTTAAGTCACTGAGAGTGAAACCAGAATGTATCAATCTTGCAGCCCTCGTGAAATCTCCTGACATAATGCAAAGTCACGAAATTTAATCACGGATTTCAAAGTCTCGTGAAATGTCACGAAATCTCGTAATGGTCATGTGAAATTTCGTAAAATCTCTCAAAAGTCTCGAAAACCTTTGTTAAGTCTCCCAAATATCTCGCAAATCAAACTTTCATAAACTCTCATAAAAGACTCGCCAAGTTTTGTGATATATCACAGAATTCTCTCGGGAAACTTCATTAAAAAAAATCTAGTAAGAAGTAAAATCCAATATCTTAGGTCTTTCAAAGTCTCATAAAATGAAACTTCAAATTAGATTTCAAGTAAAGTACGAGATTTCAAGTAAAATAGTCTTGTGAAATGTTACAAACTTCTCTCTTAAGAATGTAAACACGTGTCACGACTAAGTATTGCACGCAAAATATTATGTGGCAAAATATTACCAATACAGAACCACAACTCACCTCAAATACCTACACAAGTACCCATTCCCACCCCCAACAACTCTGCTACTCAAAATCCAAAACATCTCAACTCTTTCTCTAGGTTCAGCCTCGCAAGACGACTTCAAAAACGTAACAACAATCATAAAAATGAAGCGAGTCATCGTATTCTTCATAGAAAACCGCACAACATTTTTCAGCATCATATTATCAATCATAATCGGCGTAATAATCGCAAGACTATTACGAATCCGCGAAGAACCTTACAACGATCTCGAGTTGTATCTCATCGCATTTCCAGGCGTCTTCTATATGCGAATAATGCGAGTCATATTAATGCCACTCATAATAGTGAGCGTTATATCGAATTTGGGTCGTTTGAACGTTTCCAAAGGTCAAAAACTGTTTTGGCATTTCGTCGTTTATTCATTTACAACAACGTGTTTGGCTATTACGTTAGCAGTTGTGATTACGCTGTTGATGACACCGGGTTCGCGGTTGACGATCGCCGAGAGTCCGGTGACTCGAATTACCAAGTCGAATATTTTTGGAGTCGTGAGTGATTTTCTTCGGAATTTGTTCCCCAGTAATTGTGTGGAGGTTTTTATTAAAACTGTGAGTTTGTTCTTTGTTGGTTTGCTTGTGGGGGTTTATGTTGTTTATTTGATTATAGCATCGTACTGAGGTTATTTATAATGGGCCAGCGTTGCCAAAGGACGAGAAGAAAAGGAAGGATTTATTAGGTAAGTAAAAATGGTTAATAATAGCTTGATAAAATGTGGGTAATATCATCCAATTAGAGGAAAACGTCTCGAGAATGCTCACAAAACATCCAAGTTCAATAAAAGTACATTGTAATAAATGTAATTAACGATGCTTAACTGTCCTCCTTATATTATTTATGGAACTTGGAAGTTTTCTAGACATCCTTAGGATATTTTCTGCTATCAGGGAAATTACCAAACTGAAACAGTCAACTAACTATGAGAACCTAAAGGCAATCAACTAATAAAATAGTAAGCACAGTATGTCATTTTTTCTTTTCAGACGACTCAAATAACTGGTTGCAAAACGACATTTCCGACTTAGGATTTGCAAATTATGTCGGACTTATTACTGTTGGAGCAGTTATAGGATTTTCCCTTCAATTCCAGGCAGAAAACAAACATTCAGCCATTCGAATTTGCTCTTGTCTAGAACAAGCTGTCTTAACAATTGCTGATTGGTTTCAGTGGTAAACTATTTTTAGTCTGTGAAAAATTATATTTGGCAAATATCTCAGATATAGTTACAAATAGATCAGTTATTCTAGAGGGGTCAAATAGCAAGTTTAGTAAGTGAGAAGTCTTCTGATGATCTTAAATTTAATCTTGAATGTCAAACGCAGCATCATTGGTTAACAGTGAATAGTTTTTTGTTGAAAAAAAGATCAAAGACGAAAGTAGACAATTTTTGGACCATGGCGCGCTTATTTGATCCATTTATTCTCTGGTGCCGAATTTGATTGAATTTGATGCTAATTCGTCTGTCAAAAATACAAGATAAAAAATTTTTCGACCAATCAATTCCCTTGAACATGGGTGTTGCAATGTTGCAATATCTATTGCCTGCTGAATGGGAAGGCGGGACTTAGCTTGCTTCTCCAACATCATTTACTCACAAGAAGCTCCACAAATTGCATTGCGTGCACACCAAGAAATATTGATGTGCACCCATTGGTGTTTTATCAACTCACAAAGAAATTCTTCTGTGAAAATGAAATTGTATTGTTGCACATTTATAAAGTGCTTAAAATTTAAATTTAAATCTGTACTTGTTTACATCTTTAGGATTCTGCCATTACTTGTAAGATGTAAATTCATCTAAAATATATTTGTGGGTGCTAAGCTAGCTGGTTACACCCCAAGGTCTGACTTAACACTCTTAAAGTTTACACCTGGAAAAGGCATGAATATTTGGGAAAAGGAGTAGATTACCAGTTTTACACCTTTTTTTTACACCTCAAATTTAATACTTTTAAAGGAATAATTAGGTGCAGACTTACACTATGTGGGTGTAAATCCAACATTTACACCCCAAAACACCTTCCATTTCTTAGTGTGTGTAAGCCCCTTGCATGTAAGTCTCTGCATGTAAGCCCTTTGCATGTCCTGTGTTAAACTGACCAAGAAAGTGATTAATTAAGTGATTTTACTCTTTGTTTAAGGCCTTTCCTTATTACTTCAACTTAACGTTTCCTTGTTAAGTTTAAATGGCAGGTGGTAAACCATTAGCATGCGATCGGAACAGCCTTAGCCTAAGGCTTCATCCACTTTCAGCTTGCAGGAATGAATGAATCTATCTTAGAGATAAGGCAAGGCAAGATATTGCTTAAGGTCGCCAGTAACTGCAAAAGCCATACGTGACCTGCCACAATAACAGTGAATTTACACAATCTCAAATTTAATACAATTCAAAATATTTACACAAATCTAAACTTTAACACCGATCTAATTAGTCTCACACGTAGTACCTCCAAATGAAGTCAGGGACAACCAACGAAACAAAAATCAAGAAGTGAAAAGAAAGAAAGCCAGGCAAAAGAGAAGGGCCGTGGCGGAAAACCAACAAGAGGAATAGAAAAACTGTAACCCCAACCCAATTGAAGGCACCAGAGCTCTCTTTAGCATCCATCTTCGGGACAAAGGCGGGAACAGAGGTAACGGGATAAGAGCGATTGCATAGGCGATTAGTTCTGGCCACCATGGGAGGGGGGGTCCGTCCCAAAGAGACGGTGCTCGCAATACCCACAATACAGCACCAATGTTTGATGCAGGTCTGCTGGTCCCAGCACCCGTGTGGAGGGACACCAGCTGAAGAAGACAAATCCAGAACAACCAGGGAAATGCGGTCAGTAAACAGCAATGTCTCACAGCTTCAGGTGCGATACATAGAGTAGAGGAATGAGTGAGGTGGGTAAAACAAAAAATAATAAAGGCTGATCAAAGCTAACCTGAGCTACGTCATTGCGGTAGTGCCAAGCTGCACTACATTGACCCTGACCCGAACAAGTAAAATGGGAGAAAGTCCTTTATAAATGCTAAAAAAATGCGTTTGGACAACACTGAAGTGTTCGTAACCTCAAAACCCCTCTTTTTAATCCATTTTTATTAATTTGCTTTAAAGCTTACAACTCATGATCTGTTTACCTTAAACATAAATTATAGATTAATTTGACATGTTTATCCTATAATATTTGCTCTCATCTGAATAACGTATATCTGTAACAATATCTGAGATGCTTGATGAAGCAATACTATATAGTATTAAAATTTAATTGAAATTAATTTTAGGTATTCCCAAATTGGAAAATTATTTCTTCTTGTTGAAGCTTTATTAACTGTAAATATAAAAGAAAATCCCATGTTGAATGAACTATTCTTTTACACCTTGACATTTTTTATAACTTTACTCTTACATTTGTTTGTGGTAGTTCCTTTACACTTTTATGCTTTTACTGGATTAAATCCATGGTTAAATTTCAAGAAAATGCCTGGAATTACTATTTTATATGGAAGTTTTACCACTTCATCGAGGTATTGTATATTTTTGGTTGGAATTATGGAATTTTATTTTTTGGTTTAGTTTGATTAGCATTCCAACAACACTGAATTGGTTGGAGCGTCATGCAAGAATTGATTCTGTTTCAGCGAGGCTTTTTACTATTGTTGGTGCTATTATCAATAAGGATGGATCGGCTGTGTGGATGACTGTGACGTCGATTTTTGTGTGCCAAGTTGCTCGGGTCAAGTTGTCGTTTTGGGACGTTGTTGTTATTTGGTAGGTATTGATAGGGTTCGGTATAAGTTAGGGCTGTAGGGCCCATACTATCTGCTATTAGATAGTGGATTGTTTAGTTCACTTGGTGAGATTTGTACAAGTTAATAAAAGTTTTTAAAAAATTCCACATAATTTTGTAAAAGTTTCCAAAAATTCGGTATAAATTTGTAGGAATTTTATTATTTCCTACAAATTCCCAATTCTGTAAATACAGAATAATTAATAGAAGTTTTTGGAAATTTCGTACAATTACAAAAGTTAATATAATTTTGTTAGCAATCATTGGAAAATGGAAATTCTTCAAATTCTATAACATAAGTTCTACTAAATTTTATAGAAATTCTATACAATTTTTTTTAAAATTAACAGAAATAAGTAATAACACAATTAGTTGAAAATTTAACTAAACTATATGAAATTTTACTGGAATTTATAGAAATTGGATAATTTTTAGAAGCTACCCCCCTTTCCCCTCCCCCTATTCCACTGTGAATCAAATATTGAGCAAATTAGTCAGAAGTTCACGATTTTTGACAATATTTTAGCACCTTTAGTCAAGAAATAATTCTTTTGACCAAAACTTCAGCACGACAGCAATTTTTGCAAAATATTAAAAGATTTTTGGTCAAAAATAAGTGATGTTAGCCAAAACATCAGCTATTTTAATCTAAAATTTTAACAGTTTTGATCCAAAGCCATAATTTTAGCCAAAACTTCAGATATTTGAAGCAGCTGAATTTTTTGGCCAACGTTTTTAGAAATTCAGCGATTAAGAGACGTTTTCAATATTTAAATGTAATCGAGTTAACTGAAATTCAATAGATAATTCCAGCAATATTAGATCAGTTATGTAAAATCACATTCGTTAATAATAATTTACGAATTTCAAACTTTAGGCTCAACTCCTTCGCCCAAAGCATCCTTCTCTTACCCTTCGCAAGAAACGGCGCAGAACTCAAAGCAGTTGTAAATGGTCTGCTGTCAGTCGAAGCTCCTCTAGAACAATACACGACTCTCTTGCACTCATTCGAGATAATGGAACCATTCATGTTTGTATTGTAACTTTTCAACTATTTTTTCGGAAATGCCAGATTCAGTTCTCACCAAAATAATATTTCACTATTTTATACACACAACACCGTACCACACCACATTTTGTAAAGTACTAAGCCTTATTCCGTTTGTCTGGCATTTCCGTAAATGCAAATCTCACCTCACTTACTCCAAACCGAAATACAGTGACAGAATTCGTACGGCTGCAAACGTCTTCGTCGACGCAATGGCCGCAGTCGCAGTTAACACTTTCGTCATGAAAAAAGAGGGAACCAGAGGACTGGTAACGTGGGAAGACATTGTTGAACAACAGGAAGAAGATCGGAAAGACAACTTAACGGAGTTACAGAGCCTTACAGATACAACTTCAACTGTCGAACTGTATTCTGAAAGCGAAACCGACATACCGGAACCAGAACTTGAATTAATTAGTGTAACGTCATCTGATGTAACTAGATAAATAAAATTTTGTAATTTTATAGTTTAATCTTTGAGCTGCCCCTGAACTTTCCTGCAGTTATCATGTTTTATTTCGCTCGCCAATTCGGAGCGGGCTAAAATGCCACTTCCGGTAATGAGATAACCTTGAAGATATAGGAATTTAAAGTCTCTGTCGTAACCTTCGTGACCTTAAAATTCAAAGACTCTTCTCAAACCGGAAGTCGATTTTTAACTTGCACGAAATTGGACCAAACACCAACAATAAATTTTAATTCAGACACGACTACGAGGATAGAGAGAAATTTGATAACTCCATGAGGAACTAGAAGTCGAATTAATTTAAATATGCAACGTACCGTCATTTCACGTATCATTATAACAAATCAGAAGTAAATAAATCTCTCCCTAGGGAGAGATTTATTTACTTCTGAACAAATACATTATTTTTCTGTACTGTATTTATATTTTTAATGTCACGTGATAAAAACAGTGATGAAACAATGATGAAATGCATTTAACTTAGTTTAAAAATTAAGAAAATTTTTTGTTTTAAAGAATATTTTTTACAATTTGGTTTGATTTACATATACAGTAGTTAGGATGTTTTTAGTTGTTTTAGACTAATTTTGTTTTATTTAAATAAAATTATACTGGCTATTTTTAGAAATTTTAAAATTATAAGAATAAATTTATTTCAATTAACTTCTTTAATATTAAACAATCACAAATTCACAATCACTTATTTTAAACTAGCTACAACTACTCAAATATTCATTACATTATCATAACTAAATATTTCTTCACATTAATCAACAACAAAAAAACCTTTTAACACAAATTCCATTATCATAACGTTCATCATTTTACATCAAACAACATTACTTTCTTAGAATCTCTAAATATTAAACGCTTTCAATATGTCGATATCTAAAGAGTTTTTTTAGGATCGCTTAGGATTTGGTGTATATAGCGGCAGCCATTTTGTTTAGATAGCAATTAAGAAACGAGGTTGAGGAACGATTCGTCTCAAATTTGAATATTTTGTAGTTATTTATTTATTTTTAAACGGCTTATTTTTGACACTTTAGATCTATTTGGTTTTTATAATTTGGACTTTAGAAGACCATTTAATTTTTAGATATTTAAATAAAACAAAATTAAAATATTTTTAGAAATTATAAAATTTTTTATTTAAGATAGAAAATAAATGTTTTCCAATTAGATTCTTTAACAATAAAAAATTATAAATTTACAAACACTAAAACACTTTAGATTAACTAAAACTACTCAAATTACATCACATTAACATAAATTACTAAAAATCGCTTAAATCAAACAAAATTTCCATCAATCACATTCATCATTAACATCAAACAAACTTTCTTCATAAAAACTCGAAAAATTAAATGTCACCAATCGCCATCATCCGATTCAAAAGTCGTATCCTACTGTCCAATTTCATTAAGTGTTCTTAGGTAAAACGCCTCAAACTTAGCTAGCTCATCGTCGGTTCCCTGTGGCACTACGATATCTTCCGTTTTGCGACCAAAGGTTTTCAAAAAATCTCGCGCGCGTCCCAAATCGTAATTATACATCATGAGCACCACCAAAGCATCTCTTTGGGAAAAATCGTTGTGTTTCCTAGCATGTTTCACGTAGCGCCTTAGCTTGTATACGTCTAATTCTTTAATCGCTCTTTCTACGGACTTTATTACGTGCTGACGTGATTTCTTGGGATTTGGGTTAGCTTCAGCCATTTTTGGACGAGTACTTGGAGTGATGTGATTGGATTTTGTCAATTTATTGACAAGTGGGTAAATTTGGTACTGTTTTCTTTCTAATTTGAATATTACAAATATTTAAATTCCAATTTTTTTATGGTTTAATTATTAAAATTTAATTAAAATTTTCATTAAAAAGGTGATTTTTTTTTTCTTTAAGAAAATTTACTTATCTTTAAAATAATTGTTTGGATTGATTTTAGGATTTTTTCATTTTTTGCTAAATTAGTAATTTTGAATATTTTAAACACCGTGAAATAAAATCTTGGACATTTTAAGACTATTTTAGTTTTTTTTTCAAATTGGTTTTATCTTTTCCAAGAGAATTGAGGTATTCTTATTATTTTATGAGTAAACATTATAGATTACTTGAATATTTTAATGATTTATTTAGAATATTTTATAAATTTTCGATACACAAAATTAGTTTTAAAAATTACTTTAACGTTTTATTAGAAAGTTTTTCAATGACATAACATACTAGACGCCATTTTACATATTCATAGCAAAAACTTGAAAAAACAATTTGGTTAAAACCGTTTAAATTTCCATTAACTTAAATCAACAAATATTTGTACATAAATCAACGCAAAAATATTACAAAAAATAAAAAAAATCAAATTCTTTCAGCTTTCACATCAAAAAATATTAAATCCACAAATTTCTTCTTCGAATCCCAACAAAATTCTCACTTTTTAATTTGAAATTGCGATATTTTGCGTTCGATGACTAAATTTTGGTAATAAATCTCGAATTCTCGCAACATTCTGTCCTCTTCCCGTGTCGAATGACCGCCATCTTGGATAAGTTCTTGGAGAGTTAGAACCCGACAGTCTCTCAAAACCTTCATCGACTCTGG
>JAQIXT010001026.1:0-20182 GCA_034700445.1 Stenotaenia linearis | reverse complement strand
AGACAGTCCGTAACATCCCACAATGCATCTTACGTCCGCGTCTGCGTCTAATGGAAACACCAGTGGAAACCCAGCTTTACTGAAATGCTGAATAACTAACTTGCTTGACTCTCCTGTTCAGGGCTTAAAGCTGCGTTTTTCCAATTGCACTGTGGTGATCGACCACTGGACCGGACAAATCAAATCGTCATCAGATCGGGCTATACTTTAGATTACCGTAACGGCCGTTGGGCCGTTAATATTTAATACAAAATAAATTAAAATTTAGTTTGTTTATTTTTAGATTTTTGTCCAATGAATCGAGAATAAACAATAACATTAAAACATTTCATGCTGAGAAGTATTCCAGTGGTTTTTTTAGTTCATTAATATGTCAACAGATGGATGCATGTGCATTGCATCACATGACTCCATTTTTTACCTACAAAGACTGACCTTCTGGTAAGAGAATAACCGATTCAAATCAAGGGTAATTTCACACATCCAACTCACAATTTACATTTAATTCATTACAGATCAAAGACTACTCATCCAATATCAAAATGAACGAGTCACTACTTGATTACTTAAAAACTTGTACAAAAAACTCACAATCCTGCCCGACCTTACTGCAGTTATCGCTCAACAAAATCGCACTGTCCCTTTGGAAAGCACAAGATAAGCAACTGCAACGAGGTTACACAGAAGTGTCGACATTTTATCGAGCACCGTTGGTCAACTCTCAAAACTCAATTCTCGCTTCGTTAAAATTCCTTTGCATTCCTTACAAACTACAACATCAATTGGAGTATGTTATAGAAATGACGGCATGTGGTATAATTTCACTCATGAGTCACCTGTCTAATTTCGGCTGGCACCATTGGACGAGTTTGGATTTCACGGTTTGGACGCCGCACGGTGCACTCGATATCCGTAAATCTGTTTGTCGCGTTCTAAACAAAGAAGACATCGAATTTGGTATTAAGGTGGGATTTCACTTACGCGAATTTTTCACTTACGCGAATTTTTCACTTACGCGAATTTTTCACTTACGCGAATTTCTCACTCGCGAATTTCTCAGATATCACTAGCTGCTCATCACGGCTTCGAGGAAGAAATGAAATGTCTTTGGAAGAAACTACCGCATGTGATAGAAGATTGGAAAGCTGGCAAAATCATTATAGATTTAAGTCCAGTAGCCACCATGCAATTGTTTGATTACTGGCGATCGTTTGTCTCTGGCGCTGACGTTGAAAGTAACAAAGTTTATGATATTTGTTCGAGTTATATTTTTGCAGACCGTGCAACGGCTGTTGACTACTTCTGGCGTAAAATGAGTGTTCAAGAACGAGATCGATTGATTAGAGAAAGGTTTGAAAGTGATCGAGATCATCTCCTTCAGGATTTGTTGTATTTTATCCTGACTCACGCGACAGAAGAACAATTATCGGTAATCGTCGAGTCACAGCGGAATAGATGTAGGATTTTATCGAATCTTCTATTTCCTACCAGACCGTGGATGAGATATTTCTTGTCGCCGCAATTAGTTTCTTACGCAGGCGACGACGAAATAATTAATAGATTCATGCAGTCAATGTATTATTGCAAGCAAAATATTCACAAAAAACCCTTGGAAGTTTTATGGAACAATAGTTCTGGATGCCAGAGATCCAAAATGTTGAAAACATTTTCAATGAACTTTGATAAACAAGTGAAGACCAGACAACTGGAGATTCTGCGCGTAATGCTCAAAGATGTGGATAAACAAGAGAGATTCGAGTTTCTGTGCAATCTTGTGCCAGTTATGTTGTATCAAATCGTGAGGAAATGCGATGAAATTGAATGGGGAAGTTTTGTCGAAGATGTTTTGGAGTGTCCAGATTATGTGAAGATGTTTAGAGAAGTATTTGCTGAGTATGGAATGGCAATGGTTAGCTACTGGGAAGTGCAAGAGGAGTATAAACTGCATTTTGACTATCGGTTTTGGTTTGATCCGAGAACGAGGGGAAAACGTACAGAAATCAGCATGAAAGATGTTTTGGACGGCTTTGGACATTCATATGAAGTTGATTTTGATTTATTCTTCATTTGGTGTTTGATGTCGAACGAAGAAAAGGAGGTGTTCAAGAATACTAGTGTAATAAGTGGTTGACAAGTAACGTAAAACAGATACTTTTCGAAAGGATTTCTTTCGAAAGGGATTTTGTTTTGAAAAAAACGTGATTTTTTCCCGAAATGTCTTATTGGAGTTTTTTAGGTTAGGTGGGGGGGATGCTGGGATGGTGAAAAAATCTTTTCAAAAATAATCATTTTCGAAAGAAATCCTTTCGACAAAAATCGTTTTCGAAAGAAATCCTTTCGAAAAGAATTCCTTTCGAAAAAAATTCCGTCGAAAGAAATCCTTTCAAAAATAATCCTACGTCTCGACAAGTAAAACATTAAACTAAACAGTATTATCGTAAAAAAGTTAAATAAATGTTATAATTTTTTATGTATTATCTTAAATTCAGTTGAAATAATAAAATCACTGATAACTGTGATAATTTCATTACTTTATCACATTCCAACTGCATTCCAGAGCAAAGTGCAGCTTCTGTTATTACAGTAAGTCAAGTTGAACACTGGATTTCATATCAACTTCAAAATGGATCAAACTATATCGAACAACTCTGCCGTTACTCTCATACTGCAATGTCTCCAAAATTCACAGTCATTTCCAACCTTAGAGCAGTTATCACTGAACAGAATTGCAATTTCTCTGTGGCAAGCGCATGATACTGAAATGTCTGAATTATATACTTTGAAGTCCATGACCGATAAGTATAGGATGAAAGCGTCGCTAAGAACAAAGGTAATGGCGGCTGTCAAAAACATCCATATGGCTCATGCATTGCAAAATGAACTACTTCAGGCAACAGAATTGATTGGTGGACAGATACATTCACTTATGAGTAAGCTCCAGTCTAATTACCATGTCAGGTGACGCTGGAATGCGCCACACCTAAAGGGCTTTGAACCCAGACATTCATTGTCAACACATGTGAGGAAAAACCCAAAGAACAAACTTCCCCACAATTAGTGTAATTGTCAACACATGTGAGGAAAAACCCAAAAAACCCTTTAAATTGTGTACATTTTGTGAATAAAGTTTAGTTTTAGTCAAGCCACAGACTGGGCTCCTGTGTCTTGTTCCTTACATGGCGCAGTCGGTACAAAACGGACCCAAACGAAATTTGATCGTGCAGTAAACGTACGGCGATCTGAAGAATTTCTTGCGGCAGCAGAGGCATCGATCGCGGCAGGCAGACCTCGCGTTTCCCATCTAAACGAAATTTGATCGCGCAGTAAAACGTCCGGCGATCTGAAGAATTTCTTGCGGCAGCGGAGGCAACGATCGCGGCAGGCAGACCTCGCGTTTCCCATCTAAACGAAATTTGATCGCGCAGTCAAAGTACGGCGATCTGAAGAATTTCTTGCGGCAGTAGAGGCATCGATCGCGGCAGGCGGACATCGCGTCTTACGTCCGAACGAGTCGATCGATTCAAACGCAGTTTTTGGAACTTTTCAAGCAGGAAAGTTGAGGAAGGCGTTACAAACCACTTCGGACATTTGATTCGTCAGATTTTGTGGCCATTTGAGTAGAGTTTTTTTGTGAAAAGTGACGTTTTTTGTGAGATTTGCTGGAACGAGGCAAGTTAAACATTTCAATTCACGATGGAAGCAAGATTGGAATCACCGGACGTTGTTGAGATTGACAAACTCAATGCACAACAATTGAAAGATGAACTGGCATTCAGACTACTTAGTGCAGCCGGCCAGAAACAGGATTTGGTTTCCCGTTTGCAGTTGGACAACGACAAAAGGCTAGCGGAGGGCACGATGCAGATCGTCACGAAGGCACGGGCGGCAGCAACTAAGGCGGCAACTGATGCGGCAATCACGGTGTCGAGTGTCGGCACCAATGGCGATGGAAAATTGTCTCGCAACACAAACGGTGAGAATTCAGAGACGGCGCTGGATAAATTGGTGCAACAGGTAGCCAAACTTACCAATGCCATGGCCTCGTTGGCGACGATAACGACGACCACCGCAACCACACCGACGGTAATACAGATGCATTCGACGAACGATTCGGCCGCAGCAATTCCATTGTTTTCAGGCGAGATTGGCATGACAGTTAAGGCGTGGTTGGAGGACGTCGATCGGGTCGCTATTCTGGCTTTGTGGAGCAACGAATTGAAGTTATTGAATGCCACATCACGTTTGTCTGGAGCGGCAGCCGATTGGCATCGTGCATATGGTAGGAAGATCACACAATGGGATGAATGGAAAAAAAAGTTTATGGATCGCTTCAAGACCAAAATGCGATATGATGAATTTCATGATTTCCAACGCAAAAGGGTTTTGCGAAGCGATGAAACGATTGTGCAGTACATGTATGCGAAAAATGCGTTGTTTGAGAGTGCGCCGTTTACATTTGATGAGGACAGTCGAATTTCAATGATTTTAACGGGCGTTCATGATAAGCAATTGAACATGGTTTTATCGGGTATGGACTGTGCAACCGTGGGTGCATTGATTGACAAAGCAAGCCGTTTGGACAGTTCACGTCCAATTGACAAGTCCAAAGAAACGAAGGACAGTGTGAAAAAAGATTTTGATAAAAAAGAGTTTGGAAGAAAGGAGTTCGAGAAACGAAAATTGGAACCAGTCACAAACACATTGTTGGAGAAACCGGAAGTTACCCCACCAGTCAGACACACAGGTCGGAACTTCGATGTGAATAAGGTCAAGTGTTACAATTGCCAGGAATTTGGTCATTTCTCAAAACAATGTCCAAATCCAGCTCAAAAAAAATCAATAAATTGCATTATTCGATCGAAAAGGCCTGACGATACAATCACTGTCACAGATTGTTTTATAAAGGACATTAATCGAACGGTTGAGGTGATTATTGATGGTGGAGCCACTACGTCAGCAATTACAAGATCACATCTACCTCCAGGATTTTCGATGAGGCCATCAACCATGCACAAGTTGAGTGGTGTTTTTGCGGAGGGTGAGGTGCGAGGATTGGTCGATCTGACATTCACACTACAAGGATTTGACTCACATGTGAAAAATGTGGCAGTTTTGGACGCTTTGCCGGTGCCGTTTTTATTAGGAGGTGATTGGCAACGTCAGGCAAATATTGGCTTAATTAAGGACACTGACGGTAACATGAAAATATATCAGCAAAGAAGAAAACTGTTGGAACGTGAAAAGCCAACTTTGGGAATCAATTATTTATGTTGGAAAATAAAATCAAGTGAGAAAATTATAAATTCGAGTGAATACGACTTGAATTTGATTGGAAACAATTTGAACTCGAGCAATAACATCGCGAACTCGTGTGAAGACATCGCGGCTTCGAGCGAGATCGAAACATTAAACGAGGCCGGTGTGAGGTCGAGCGGTGGCAGCGAACGACCGAACGATGTTGTGACGAGGGTGACGAGTTTCACAGAGAAGCCATCGTGCAGCAACATGTCGAATTTCATTGCATTGCCAAGCGATCAGCTGTATGGAAAGCCAGAGAGAGCGATTTTTGCTTTGGATAAATGCACTGAAAACAATGCTGACGACGTTGATTTCATGGCAAAGGTTGAGAAAATAATAGAGACAGTCGATGAATCGGTTGGTGAGGTGGAAAAAGTTAGGTTGCGGGAGATTTTGATTGAGAACAAGGTTGCGTTTAATGAAGATGGTCAAATCGGATTGTGTGTCGATGAAGAGTGCGAGGTTCCTTTACGTACGGAACGCCCAATACGAACAAAGCCGAGAAGATTTTCAACACGTGACGTCGAACGACTGACAGAAACCGTTACGAAGTGGAAAAAATTAGGAATTTGTAGGAATTCAAATTCACGTTACAATTTTCCACTGTTCACGGTTGATCAACCACATCATAACACCACACCATGGCGACCGGTGATCGATCTTCGAGAGTTAAATAAACAGGTCGATTTATCTGTCTATCGGATGCCAACAATTGATGAGTGTGTCGAGACAATTTTGGAAGGAAACCCAAAGTTTTTCAATGTTGTGGATGTCGCTATGGCATACTACACGGTCAAACTTAAGGACGAAGACTGCCACAAGATTGCGTTCTACACACCGGTTGGGCAGATGGAACTCATGCGAATGCCAGTTGGATATAAGCTTGCACCATTTGTAATGCAAGAAATAATGGACAAGTTGTGCTCAAAACTAAATGCCACAAAACCGTATGTTGACGACGTCGCTCAGTCAGCCAGTACTTGTGAAAAGACATTGGACGAGTTTGCAAAATTATTGCGAGCTGTTGCAGCGAAGGGACTTCGTTTACATTTAAACAAGTGCCAGATTCTGCAGAAAACCGTAAGGTTTCTGGGCTACGAAATTTCGGAAAATGGCCGACGACCAGATCCAGATCGATTGGACGGCGTGCGGAAGTTTCAGAAGTTCACATGTGTGAAGGATGTCAGAGCATTTCTCGGTTTCGCTGGCTATCATCGCCAATTTGTGCCTAAATTCGCGCAGAAAGCAAAATGTTTGACTGATTTAACTCGTAAAAGCACCAAATTTGAATGGAATGCGGAACATCAAAGGGCGGTGGAGTTGATAAAGTCAGAATTGCTTGCAGCAGATTGGCTGGGAACTTTTAAGACGAATTGCGAGACTTTTGTGTGTGTCGATGCAAGCTATGATGGATTGGGAGCCTGTTTGCAACAGAAGCACGATGGAAAAATTGTCACCATTGCATTCGCTAGCAAGGGAATACCAGATTCATACCGTAATGCACACTCAAACGAATTGGAATGTTTGGCGGTGCACTGGTCGGTGACCGAGAAATTTCGTTTTTATTTGTTGGGACAGCGTTTCACCGTTATAACTGATAATTGGGCGGTCGCTCATTTGACGTTGAAGCAAGACTTGAACCGCAAATTTGCTCGTTGGATTTTGGATTTGCAAGAGTTCGACTTTGACGTTAAACACAGAGCGGGTAAAGAAAATGTCATCCCTGATGCTCTGTCACGTGCTAAACAGTGCGATGAGGTCGAATTGCAGTCCAAAATGATATTATCACTGATTATCACACGCGACATGCGGTGCAGAGAAGAACAAGAAAATGATGATTTTTGCAAGAATAAAATTAATAGCGATGATAAGAAGTTTGAGTTAATTGATGGAATTTTGCATAAGAAAATCCAAGATGGCGATCGAGTGCGATGGGTGATCGTAATTCCAAGGTCGATGACAGTCGAGGTGATTAAAGACGCACACATGAAGGGCGGTCATGCAGATGCTTTGAGAACCACATCAAGAATAACTCGTTCAAAATGGTGGCCGGGATTGTCAAATGATGTGAAATCATATGTAAGAAATTGTAAAACGTGCCAGATACACAATTATCGCACGCACAAGGCAGACGGTTGGTTAAAACCAAGAGAAATTCCATCCCGACCATTTCTTTCTATAGCAATGGATCATGGCGGTCCATATTCAGCAAGTCACGCATATCGACACATGCTGGTTGCAATTGATTTGCATTCTCGTTTCGTGGTGGCAGAACCGGTCAAGGACACTACGGCGGCATGTACGATCAAGTTCATCGAAGAGAAGATCATATATCGATTTGGTGCGCCGAAGAAATTGATTTCGGACTCAGCAACGAACTTCACGAGCAAGGAGATGTTGGATTTTTGCGCAAGGCATGGAATTGGGTTGGAGACTTCACCACCGTACCATCAATCATCGAACGGATTGGTGGAGAGAATGGTTCAAACATTAATTCAGAAGCTTCGCAAATACAAAGACGCAGAGAGGAAATGGTCAACGCAGCTCAAAAATGCCGTTTGGGCTGTCAACACGAATATTCAGTCATCGACACATTTTACCCCATTCGAATTGTTGCATGGATTTTTTCCCAGGGAACCGGGTGATACGTTTGAGACAGAACCAGAACCAGATGACTGTTCGGCAGATTTGGAAAAATTGTGGAAAAATCGTGAACAAGCAGAGGAAAATTTGCGTCGGGAACAGAATGCACAAAAGTCGCGATTTAATGAAAATAGGCGTAAGACGACGCTTGAGGTGGGTGATCAAGTTTTGTGGTCGAAGGGACCTGAAACAGCAAGTTTCAACCACTTTTCGAAGGTCCATTTGTTGTGACAGAGAAGTTGTCCGAGGAAGTTTTTATTTTAAAAGGAAGCAACGGCAGGAGCATTAAAACTCACGCGAATCAGATTAAGAAGTTTCATAACGATTTTGGAGAAAACGATGAGGCAACTTCACGAACGCATGCAGCGAAGCCCAGGACTGAATATGGATTCCGGAAAGGGATCAAACGTGTTTGAATCTAAGTTCTTATTGAGTAGGATAGATTGTTTAGTTCACCTTGCAATTTTTAATGTTTAATTTTATAGGAATTGTAGTGTTGAAATTGAATTTTATTACAATTTGTTAATGTTTAGTGAGAATTTTTTAGTCTTGTTGTCAAGATAGTTCTGTAAATTGAGGATTAGAATTGTTTTGTATGTTACATTTTCTGAATTTTCTAATTTTGTATTTGTTTTTGTGACAGTTAGGGTCATGTTCACTTTTCAGTCATCGAGGACGATGACAGACGGCAGTGTGGCCGTGTCAGGTGACGCTGGAATGCGCCACACCTAAAGGGCTTTGAACCCAGACATTCATTGTCAACACATGTGAGGAAAAACCCAAAGAACAAACTTCCCCACAATTAGTGTAATTGTCAACACATGTGAGGAAAAACCCAAAAAACCCTTTAAATTGTGTACATTTTGTGAATAAAGTTTAGTTTTAGTCAAGCCACAGACTGGGCTCCTGTGTCTTGTTCCTTACATACCACTTTCCAGATGCATGGAAAAAGTGTAATTTCACAGCTGCAATTTCTTGGACACCATATGGAACAATGGATGTCAAGAAAACAGTAAAGACTTACTTAATTGAAGAAATAGTTGAAGATATCTTTGATCGCATGAATTTAGCCAGTGATTTCTGCTTGCTGCAACAACTAAATGAACTGCAGTCACTTTTCAAGATGTGGGGCCCTATTGAAATTCACTACCTGTAATTAAATTGTAAATAATAATTGTAGGTTTACAATTTACAATTATAACTCATTTTATGCAGTGCCAGTAAAGCTGTTTTTCATGACATTGGCGACTTGTGGAAGCAAAAAGTAATTATGTACATTACAAAAATGAAATTCGTAGACACATTCAAATAAGATTTATTGTAAACTACTGCAAACAATAGCATTAAAAGACATGTAGTATATTTACTGGATTCAGGTTACACAATTTTATTTAAATCAAAGTATATGTGACCGGGTTCTGAGGTCTCCAGCCCTAGGGGCGACAGAGGATCCACGGTTCCATGGTGCACGATAAATGAGTGACATGGATGACGATTCACGTTGGAATCTTGGCTTTATTCTGAAGCCGGTGAACTGCTTACTGCCGTGCCTGGTACGTCTCGGTACGCCGATGCCTCAGCATCGGCGGGCCAAACGTTAAAGTTCCCTTCGACGGCTTACCCCGCGTCTCAACCCGCAGTATCGACACTCGCATCCCGCAACACCATTTCTCTACCTTCGGGCTTCATCGGACATCGACATCCGGAGAAAGAACATGTTGCGTGTTTGCACGCCGGAAGAGTTCTCTCCGCAAGGTGCCCTCGGCCTTGCCACGTAAACTCGGATTGATCACGTACTTCCGGTACACCTAAGTGACCAATCCCCAGTGACCAGTACCAGTATATATTTATTTGAATTAGTTTTAAACATGGATGACGTCACATCAAGTCAATAATTTCTTATCACTAGTGAATTCCCCTTCTTTTGAGCAAACTTTCCACGAAGAATTTGCCATGGTCATGTGGAACGGTTCTCCCACTCGCTTAAGATCAGATTTTTTGAAGGATTTTTAAATGAGCAGATGACTGTTTTAAAGATGGAAAACTTGACTTTATTCAGCCATCTTTGCAAAAAACGTACAACAACCATTACAATAATAATAATAGCCGAAACAATGTTACCCATAATCCTAGGTTACAGATACAGCACAAAACATCTTTATTACATTATTTGCTACATCTCATTTTAAACATTTTCTTCAAATGCTTAATCTCATCTTGAGAAAGCAAACACCAATCATAAAACTTATCAACATCAATTTTTTCATTCAAAGAATTACTCATCAAAATTTCTAAAGCATCAAAGGAACAAAATCTTTTCTTCAATTGCACCATTTCCTCTTCTGGTAAGTTACAAAACATAAAAACCTCATAAATTCCATCGTTGATTAACAACTTCCAAATATATTTCATTCCAAACTCAGCAAATTCTCTCTTAAAACTCGATGCACTATTCCCGCCAACATCCTGCAAACATTTTTCAAGAAAATCCAACCACATCCTTCGACTGTTTGTTTTGATAACTTTTCCTAAGAGGGACGGCATCATTCTTCGCAGAAAACTCAATTTTTCTGTCGGCTTCACAGATTTCAACATTTCACACAAAACATTGGTTTCCATATCAACTATAACCGATGAAGTACCAATCTCTCTTAATACTGTTGACCTCCACTGACTTGAACCAGTTGTCCACACCAACATAAAAAATCTCATGTAATAAATTCTACCTAAAGAATGACTTGAAACCAACTTCTCCAAAATAGATTTGCGATGTAAATCATTACTGAGACAACCAAACAACTCTGCTGACAAGAAAAATTTTGACCATGGCTGACGAGAAAATATAATGTAATTCAAAACATTAGATAAATCCAGTTCATTGATCCACAGTTTCAGTTCCTCTTGCGGTAGTTGCGTTATCGCAAAATGTAACATATCAGTTGATGGGTTCCATTGTGTAAGTAGTTTACAAATTGTTCTATTTCTTCCTTCGTCTCCAATTTTGCGCCAAAAGTACATTGCATATTCAACATTACCCATCTCGAATGCTTCAATAAAGAGATCTTCGATATCGCTGTCGTTCAAAGCCTTTTTCTCTATAACTGACTTCCAGTAATTATAATTATGAAATGTACAATCCACTACAGACTTTTCCCAGAAATGCGCCACGTCATCTTCCAAGCAGTATTTGCAAGCTATTCGTAAACGCTTGATATCATCATTGGCACTGACATTGTTTAAAAAATAGCTAATTGTTTTCTGTTTATCTAAAATTCCATGTGGTGTCCAAAAAAATTGAATGTTTGCATCACTTTTCTTAATTTTAATCTTTTCCCTAAATCCTAAATGCTTTAGGAAGAAGTCAAATTGATGGAAAAATGTTGTTTCAACAAAATCCAACTCGTCTCTTAGCTGTCGAGGGATTTTAAGGAGTTGTATATTCATGTGTGGTATTTTCTTAAATTGATCCCATGCATTACAATAAAGCGGAAACTCTTCCATACAACTTTTGTTGATATCGTTATCATATTTCTTCCAAAGCAAATAAACAATTTTGTTAATTGCTAATTCCTTTAATGTAGGGCAGGCAGTCATTTGCTCGATACATGGCTTGATGAGATCAAAGAGCGACTTCGTTGTCGCTTCATTTAATTGTAAGTTTTTTCTTTCGTGCTTGACTTCCATGGCAATTTATCTATGAAATACATATTATTATAAAAATTATTTGATGTGCTATTAAATTCCTCACCAAAATATGCAACAGCAGTTCCTTCTATAGTTGTTTTCGACCCGACTCCTTCCAAGATAAGTGTTGCCACCCTCATGATAAATAGATGGGCGGCGCTAAGATAAAAAGTTGTTTCATCACAATGCTCCATCGTGTTATCTTTTGGAAACGCAATAATGTAGAATCGCACAATAAAATATAGGTATCGAAAATATCTTTAATCTCAACAATGAAGCTGTTTACATTGGAGAACCAGTTCCAGCAACGACTGGCCTCCTTACAATTCTCTTGGGCTTATATTCAAAGTATTACGTCATCCAACACATCATTGAATTTATTTACAAACAACAGAGACACATACAAAGTCTGACAACACAGAATCAAAACTTGAAATATAATCTGAGATTAACTCAATCTTGAGTTAAACACAACAAACTGTTAATTAAATCACTATTCTAATGAATTATTCATCAACAAGTAAAGATAAAAACTTATAATAAGAAACCTAAATAAACAAATAAGTTCCTGTTAACAAAATGAATTAAGCCTAATACAAAATTGTGTTAAGTTTGATTCTAACACAAATTAACTTAAAACCATCCTGATGTGTGTGGATTGTCATAAATGTAATGACAAAAATGCTGAATATTTTTAGGCTATATGGTTTACTTCTTCTTGATTTTGTATAGTTACTATAGTAACTAAATTGATTATTACAAAAGTAATTGTTTGAAATAAATCATAATATACAGTCGGACCCGCTTATAGTGTCAATCAAGGGACCGGGCTTAAATTGACGCTATAAGCGGGTTGACGCTACAAGCGAATCCGCTTACAGCGTCAAAGTGTTGGCCGGACCACACCAAACGTGACGCTATAAGCGGGTTGACGCTATAGCCGAGGTCGCTACTGGCGGGTCCGACTGTATTTGAAATTATAAATCAAAACAAAGAAATTTTGTAAATACATTGCACAACCCACAATTCAACTTTCCTAGTCACAACACAGCTTATTAATCAATTTTCAGAAGTTATATCTAATATCTATCTTCATACGCTCAATTTCATCTTCTGACATCATACACCAAATACAAAATTTCTTTATTTTTACAACATCAATTTTTTCGCTTTTAAAAAAATGCAGAAAGTGTGCTCTATTATCATACGAACAAAACTTCCGCTTTAATTGCACCATTTCCATTTCTGGTAAATTACAAAAATGAAAAAACTCCTCAACCCCATTCTTTGGTACCAAACGATAAGCTTGTTGCACTCCATACTGAGCCAACAGCCTTTTAAAACCGATCACATTTTCCATATCCTTCGTATACTCTTCGATAAAATCCACCCACAGTCCCTGCCGACCTTCGCAAATATCTCTGAAGATGGCACGTATCGAGCTTTGCAGGAAACGGAACTTATCTCCCAAAGGCAAAACTTTCAACATTTCTGGTAAAAAGTCAAACTTTCTACTAGAACTACTATTAACAACATGATGTGGATCATAAGTGTGTCTTACTGCTCCTAACTTCCACTCATCAGAACCAGTTTTCCACACCAACTTAAAAAATCTCATGTGATCAAATGCATTACCAACGGCATAAGAAATCACTATTCTCAAAAGACTCGTTCTCTCAGCGTCGCTGAGAAAAGCAAACAACTCTTCCGATAAAAAATGTTTTGACCAGCCCAATACTTGATTGTACTTCACAACACATTGCAAAATCAGTAAATATTTCTCTTCGATCCACGGTTCGAGTTGTTCTTCCGGTATTCGAGTTAACATAAAATACATAAAATTGGGATACAACTTTTCTTCGTCGAAGAGTCTTCTTATCATTCTATTCCTTCCTTCGTCTCCAATTTTGGACCAAAAGTATTCTGGGAATTTATGGACGGACCCCTTAATTGCTTCGAAAGCGATTTCTTCGACATGGCTACTGTTTAAAGCTCTTCTGTCCACAAATGACTTCCAATAACGCCCGAAGTCAATTTCTACCGGCAAACGTCTACCATCATTCCAGAAACGAACAACTTCATCTTCCAAGCAGTAATCACAAGCCATTTTTAAACGATAATCTTTATTAGGGACTGCGTTGTTTAAAAGAAAGCGAACTGTTTTCTGTTTATCTATCGTTCCATACGGTGTCCAAAATAATATAATGTGTCGGTCAGATTTCTTCAACGGTAAATCTTCAATATCGTCATTCAACGACATAAATTTGTAACGTTCCATTTGACTCAGAAATCTGCCAAACTGAAATTTAATGACTGCTTCGGCATCTGCTACTTCTTTGCACATTTTTTTAGGAATTTCAAGGTCTTGAATATTTCTCTTCACCAAGTTTCCAATTTTTTCCAACTGTTGCTCAGTAGCAGGAGTGAATCGTTCAGTGTAATATTTAAAGATGTCCCAATCATATTTCCTCCAAAGCAAAATGGCGACCTGGTTGACAGCCATCTGCTCTAATGTAGGGAATGATGTCATTGACCTAATGCATGGCTTCATGAGATTGAAGGCTGAGTTAGGTTGTGTTTGATTCATGGTTTCAAAGCTGATATAAAGAAATATTAATTAATGAATGTAATGTAAGATGTTTTTAAAATCCTCACCAAGATTTCTCGCCACAAGTTGACAACAACTTGATTCCTGAAAGAATGAAATGATAACGACTGGAATGGTCACTCGATTAACTTACTCTACCTTCAAAACTTCTTGCCAGAAATTGTAATTGATCAACAAACTTCATGTGTTATGTATTTATAACTCTTCTGTCACTAATAAAATAAATTTTAAGAACATCAGAAACGATAAATATCTTCATTACATCGTATACCTATAATTGTACTATTTATCTAATAAATAAAAACTCTTCTGATAACCCACATTCTACTGCTCCTTTAGGTGGTGCCCTCTGTTGATATATTTCTGTATATAGGAAGTTTATTCTCAGCAGCAACTTTTGATATAAAAGTTTGATCATCTTTTCATCGTCATTATAGTAATTAACATCAATCAATAATTTTCTTTTAATTAAAAGTTGATAATTTAAAAATCAAAATTCCTTCTCCATTTGATAATGATCATTATACAAGAGAAACATTTATTTTAGCTGAATAATACGAGTTACATAATTTTAACTTATTTCATTACTGCATTAAAATTAACAAGTAATCATATGTTTATCTTTTTCGCAAATGATAGTAACGACTATCGTAGAGAGATTTAAACTTGTTATAATTTTGAAAATAAATTGGCTCTTTAAATGGCTTATCCCTCCAGAACATTGAGCAATAAAACATTTCGTCACATCTATACTGGTAATTTACGTACTTTCCATCATTTCTTTGTATCATTACTTTCAAATTCTCCTTTCTCTCATCAGACAACAAACACCAAGTAAAAAATCCATCCAAATCAATTTCTTCCTCATCCAGCGTTCTGAAATGGCACAAAATATCTTCCAGATTCGATTTCATCTTCAACTCGATCATCTTTTCTTCGGATAAATTTAAAAATTCAAAAACAATTTTATATTTATCCTTGCCTATCAACTTTCCGATATTTTTCATTCCATACTCGGCCAACTCCTCCTTAAAGGCAACCGAATCACGCTGCAAACAATCTTCGGCATCTTTATTCACGAAAAATTTCGTGATTCGATCAGGCATTACCACATCGATGAAAAACTTGAATTTTCCTTCTTCAGTCAAATCTTTATCTTTGAGCACCAGATTCAAAACATCCAAACTGGATAAATCAGCAACAATGGCTGCTACAAGCGAACCATTTACTCGAAACAAATTTGCTTTCCAAATAGCAGTACCGACATTCCACACCAACGACAAATACTCCAATGGAAATATCAATCCACGAGAAGACCACAGCAACCTGATAAAAATGTTTCCACGAGTCTTGCCGTCGAGCAAGCGAAACAACTCCGCCGACAAGAAAAACTTGGACCATGGCGTATACGACAAAGCGAGTTTTACCAGAAGAGATGTCAAGTTCTCGGCGCTCCAACATTCCAAGTATTTAACATTTAAACATGTAAAATATATCAAATCGACATCATAATTAAGCGTTGCACGAAATTTTTTCACTCCACTTCTTCCTTCGCGCCCCATTTTATTCCAAAAGTATTCTGCGGCTACTCCATTGTTGCATAAAACTGCTCCATCAAAGCTGTCTCTGATGAATTTATTGGTGATCAGTTTGTTGTCGACGAATGACTCCCAGTATGTGAACGACAGAAAGTGCTGCTGAAGACTTCCTGAATACAGGGCGAGTTTCTTCCATTCGGCTACCAGTGTTGGCGAGTTTTTCCAACTTCGGAGGACTTCATCTTCCAAGCAGTAATCGCAAGCCATTTTCAAATAATCTTCGTTTCTCATAACATTGTTGTTTAAAAGAAATTGAATTGATTTCTGTTTATCTATTGTTCCATGAGATGTCCAAAACAATCTTAGGTTTTCTACGTTCGTTAATTTGCGAAGATGGAGGCGCTGCAAGAAATGCTCGATTTCGAAAGCAGTCGCTCGAATTGAATACTCAAATTTCTTCTTCAGTGTTGGAGGAATTCCAAGGTCCCTCGCATTGTTGCTTATGGTTTTCATCTCTTTTTTCCACACCTCGACATCGTATGCCGAAGAATACAATGTTAGAGGATTGGATTTTCTCCATAACTGAATGGCAATTTCATTAATTGCCAGTTGCTCCAAAGTTGGAAATTCCTTCATTTTTCTGATACATGGCTTCATTGCATTGAGGAGTTGAACAGCTGCTTCATCCATGTTTATAAACTGATTCAAATAAATATACTGTAATTGAAATTGACTTGGATGAAATATAAAATCCTTACCAAAAGTAAGTAAAGACTCCGGCAACGGCTGCTTTGTTCTAATGGTTGATCACTCTCGATTTCCCCAGTAAATACTTGCAGATCAAATTTCAGCTTCTACTATCCAGTGGTGCCACCATTTGATGGTCACTTCTACCATAAAGCTCTTTGAGAAAGTTTATCCTTAGAATGTCTTTTTGTATCCAACAAAGGTCTTTGGAGCATTGACAAATGTTCCAAAGCATTTGGAGTTACTTAGCAACTTGATTATAAGAATAGACTCGATTTAACTTAAGCCTAGTCTTTGTTTTTTGGGGGAATCCATCTCTCAAACTTCTTGGGATCCCCCTGGGTACTTCATTTGATGCGATGCTAAAGAGCTCTGGTGCCTCCAATTTGGTCGGGGGTTTTCTTTTTCTCTTGTTGGTTTTTGCCATTATCCTTCTCTTTTGCCTGACTTTCTTTCTTTCCTTTCACTTCTTGGTTTTGATCTATTGATTGTCCCTGACTTCATTTGGAGGTATTAAAGAGTCTCTTAAAATTTAGATTTGTGTAATATTTGGAATTGTGTAAAGTTTTGGATTATGTAAATTTATTGTTATTGTGACAGGTCGCATATGGGCTTTGAAGCCGCTGGCGTCCTTAAGCAATATCATGACTGTATGTCTGTCTGTCTTAGTTTTGGGACAGACTTGGGACTCTTTTGGGACTCTTTTGGTTATTTAATAAAGCACATACCATTGGTATGGTCTTACTGCTGAAAGTTCACAATTATAATGGACAGTCTTGCAAATCTTGTAACCAAAGACATTTCCCTGGGATTTCTTCATTTGCACAAAGCTGAAAAGGAAAAAACCCAATGAGTTACAATAGTAATATTTTGTTATAGTTTATTCAGAATTGATTGTTTCTGGACAAGTAGTAATTAAAACTCAACTGATTAACTGCATTCAAGGTAAGATAGATTAATTATACAATAATAAGATATGGAACACTTTATTGCATCAAGTTACTTGCAATCTGTATTCTACAATATTTAATCAAATAGTTAATGTCAAATTCAGACAGCAAGCACCAAGAATAAAATTTTACAAACTTTATTTCTTCATAAAAATAGGTAAAGCCTGGTTGAATTTTTTTAATGTTCTCTAAACAACAATATTTTTGCTTCAACTGCACCATTTCCTCTTCCGGTAAGTCACAAAACCCAAAAAAGGTTTCGTACGAATCACCGTAAACCAAATCCTCGATATTTTTCATTCCATACTCAGCAAACTGTCTCTTAAAACTCATTACATCATCTCTAAACTGCAAACGTTCATCCAGAAAATCCATCCACACTTTATGACAAAAATGATACTTCTTAATTCTGATAAAGAAACCAGGTATTACTCTTCGCAGAAAACACAATTCCTCTTCCTTAGTCACATCTTTGACCATCTCACGCAAAATATCTATCTTCGTGCTAACCATCTCCTTAACTATAAAATTTGATAGATGATCATCTCTTAAAATCGCCAATTTCCACTGACTGCTGCCAGTTCTCCACACCAATCGAAAGAATCTCATGTAGTAACTTTTGACACAATGTGGAAAAGTAATCACCTTCTTGAAAATACTTGTGCGATCCAGATCGTTGAGAAAAGCGAATAATTCCTGCGACAAGAAACTTTTCGACCACGGCCGGTACGATGTCAAAACTCCCTGCAAAATCGGCAATAATTTCTCTTCGATCAACGGTTCGAGTTGTTCTTCCGGTATCCACGATAACATAAAAAACAAAGTGTTTGCCGATAGCTCTGGATTCAGAAACAATTTTCTCATCATTCTATTCCTTCCTTTATCTTCCATTTTGATCCAAAAGTACGTCATGGCTACATCATTGTTCATCTTAAATGCTTCGTAAAATATTTCTTCAATATCGCTACCGTTCAAAGCCTTTCCTTCCACAAATGACTTCCAGTAACTATTTAGATTTGTGTTTATCGAAGAATTCCTCCATGCACGAGCCACCTCATCTTCCAAACAATAATAGCAAGCTATTCGTAAGCGACCGGTGTAGTTATTGTCGATGACATTGTTTAACATAAAGCTAACTGTTTTTTGTTTATCTATCATTCCATGTGGTGTCCAAAAAAATTTGATGTTTTTGATGTTTTGTTTTGCTTCCTTCAATGAGATTAATTTATAACGTCTGATTTGAACGATGAAACTGTGTAACTGAATTCTAACTGTTATTGCTCCAAATCGTTTCGTAGTTGCAAAGGTATGTTTAAAAATTTTATGTTGTTGTTTACTGTGTCTGCAATTTGTTGCCATGATTTTCCACCACCACTGGGAGTGATCCGTGATATGAACTTGTCAGCAAAATGATTGATGTCACATCTATACTTCCTCCAAAGCAATATGGCGATTTGGTTGAGAGCCAACTGTTCCAATGTAGGGAATGAGGTCATTTGCTCGATGCATGGTTTGATGGCGTTGAAAACTGACCTTGATGTGGATTCAGTCATGTTTTGCTGGTGGAAAGGAATACAATGTTGTTATTATTGTATACTTGAGTTACTAACAAACTTCTCACCAAATGAAACCAACATGTCTGGTTGTTGTTTGATGAGTTGAGTTCTGGGAATTTACCTTCCACAATATGCTGCCACCTGTTGGTGCATTTCTCAATTGTTGAATAATAATAATAAAAATAATAATGAGCATCAAATACCTTTATTTTATTTTAAGGACTCCGTTCCCGTGCTTTTTGACATTTTCAGACAGCAAACACCAACTAAAAATTTTATCAAAATCAATGTTTTCATTTACAATTGCATTGTACAATTCTTTCGACAGAATTAACAGGACAAAACCTTTCCTTCAATTGCACCATTTCTTCTTCCAGTAAATCACAAAACTTAAAAAACTCCTCAATCCCTAATCACTCACTAATAACTTTTCTAGTTTTTCCATTGAATACTTAGCAAATTGTCTCCTTAAAACCCACTACATCACCATCTAGCAAATACTACATTAGAAAATCCAACTTATACTTTGTATTTTTAAAGCAAAAACACAGGAAAATACGAAGTTTTGTGTCAACTCTCCAGAGATGGCGTGCGAGAAAATTCATAAAACGCAATTGCTCGTTTTTCCTCTATATCTCGGCCTTTTGTCAGTGGAAAACAAGAAGCACATTTTTGAAGTGTTACAGAGAAGCCCGAAGATGTTTTTGCGACGAAGGGGGGGGGGAACCGGAAGTGCACAACACGTGAAGTGGATGGGGATCTCATTCAACTTTTTTATATTATTTATATAATTTATAAAATTAGTTTTTATTACTGTAAAAGTGGTTCACTGAGGAGGTGAAAAAAGAATTATCTTTTCTAGTTTTTTTATTTATTCTTATTTTGTAGGGGGGAAATAGGATGAAGTGAATAAATTTTTTTTTTTAAAATATACAATTCCCCAATTACCAATATTTATTTACTTATGACGTACAAATCAAAGTGAGAAAGACAAATACTACTTGGAATTACGAATACCAGGTGGCAGGAGTCAGCAAATGAATGGGAAACGATCCCGCTCCGTGTGGCTGAAGACGACAATTAAAAATAACAACAACAACAGAGATTTTTCAAAAGAATTCGTTTTTTCACATTTCAGTAATATGAACAATAAACAAC
>JAQIXT010001025.1:0-20183 GCA_034700445.1 Stenotaenia linearis | reverse complement strand
CAAAAACATCAATAGACAACCCCATGAAAAAGGTGGATTTGCACGAGTAAAGTCTCTGATTAAGTTCCTCTACTAGACATGGTCCAAATGTAATGAGGTCATGCTCTTGACAGAACAAGCCAATAGCGAAACATTATCATTTCCAGCAATGAGAAATGGATCTTGGAGAAATTTAAAGAAAGGATCATTAATTCTAAACACGAAAAACATAAAAAGTAAATCTGACAAACTCAAGATTTTTCTCCACACCCACTAAAGGTTTTAGTCATTTATCTTTAGTCCAAACTGGAGGAAAAAAGAAATCAATTTCACAACAGAGCATTTCTTCGTTACATCAGTGCTAAGACATCAATTTCAGGAAAGCATTAAGAAGCAAGGGCACATAACATTTTTCTTCCACTCAGTCCTATGGTTAAGAGCAGCACCTGTTTGTGACAACATTCCCATGTGGCAAAGGGTAATATTTAATCATGGCCACTTTTCAAGAAACGTTTTTTGTTTGCTTCGTTCAATTCGCATTTGGTCTGTATTAGGAAGTGTTCTCTCGTTAGTTTTACTTTTGCAGACAATTAAGGTTTAAAGAGGATTAAGTAGACAGGAAATTATCGATTTATCAATTTGTTTTTGTTTAATTACAGTTGAGAGTGGATTTGTTTACTTATTTACCCCTTTTTGCTTTTAATTTTTAATTTACAATGATTGTAAAGGGAAACTTTAAGGTTGTAGTAAAAAATTAAATTAAATTTACAGCTTGTGTTTATTAGGTAAGTGTAAGCGAGATGTTAGGAAAAAATTTATTGAAACATAAAAGAAAATTAGAGTGAATTTATTCGGGAAAAATTACAATTTGTGCAGAAAAAGCTGTAAACAAAATTCATAATTTAATTGAATCAAAGCCAATTTGTGAGTTTAAACCCAACTTTCCTTTTTCAACTCGAATCGATTGTGTATTCTAGCAGACACTAGGCAACTTGTCAACAATCTAATCTTTTGAAAACACGAACAATGCATTATATACAGAATCCATGGAGTCGATTTTGAAGAAACCCGCAAACCTGATAACGAGCACAATTTACACAGTCGACGATTAAAGCTGCAAATTTTAGCATTCCAGAAGAATAAAGCAAACGTTTGCTTAATTAGCGAAACCAAATTCATATTGACTTTAACCCACTTTTCAAAACTCATCAATTAAAAGTCCAATTACTCAAACGATTTTTCTCTTTCCTTTGTACAAATGCTTTATGCACGCGTGCGTTTGACGTGTCACTTACCCTATAGAGCAAAAACATTAAATTTTCAGTGCTTTTCATTCGGAATCTTTACTAACTCGCATTTCCACTTAACTTTTTATTATTGGACATAAAATGCAGCAAATTGTAAGCGATTCAAAGAAATCTTCGCCAACATTTAAAGCAAACTCATTAAATCATCCTCTTCCCTTAAATTTTCTCATAACATCCATAATTAACGATAAAAATAACTACGAGGAAGTTATTTCAATGAGGAAGTCTGATATGCTCAACGTAATTTAAACAAGAAATAAAAACATTACTTTTACAGCCGTGAAAGTTTACAAGAGTGAAATACTTGCTTTACAACATTGGAAAATCGTTACATGTTATAAATTACAATAGTAAAAGCATTGTAAAATAGTTCAATAAAGTGTTCGGTTTCAACTGTTAATGCTTTGCGAAACAAGTTGTTCATTGTAAATCAATGTTATAAACTTTGCTTTCCGTGCAACTGAGTTTTCAACTTTAAGTGAAATCATCAGTTGAAAAGGCGATACAATAGTAAACGTCTTGCTAAAACAAATTGTTTAACAATCATTGTAAATCTTAAAAACAACGTGTAAATCAGTGTTGTAAACTTCGCTCTTCGTGCAATTGAGTTCTCAGCTTTAAGTGAAATTATCAGTGGAAAAGGCGATGCCACGGCACTACCCAAACTTCTATAGACTTCAGTATCGAGTATTTCTTCTTTAGGGAGCGGGATCAATAAAAAATGTAGAAAAAACTACGGAAAATGAGGACAAAGCAGTGGAATTACGCGGTTTTCTGTGGGGGGAAGTGTGTGTTAATTAATTATCACTAAAAATTATAAATATTTCTTGCGGTTGGTAAAAGTTGGCCGTCATTACCATCAAAGCAAGACCCAAGAGAAGTAAAATTAAAATCAATACAGAATCCCTGTGGCACCAGGGAACCGCCCACTCACCTTACAAGGGGAGGAAATAGTTCTGACGACTGGATTCTCTCCGAGAAAAGTCTCTTTGATATCATTGACACTTTGAGGCAGTCACCTGTCAAAGAAATTTGATATTTCTGAAGTTTATGCATATTTGGGGAGTTGGAATGGCGTTTCTTTGTTGGCGTTTCTAGTTTTATTAGAATCTATTTTAGTTCTTTTGTAGCGGGGAATACTATAAAGTGGGAATTGCATTTGATTGCATTTCAATTTAGACTTTTGGTTTCGCTTTGGTTGAGTCTATTTACGCGATTCCCAAGGCTTATTTTTGCAATTGTGTAGTTTAAGTTGACGGTTATTAAATTACTTCACTTACTGTAAGGTTTGGAAGGCGACGGCGTTAATAAAGGGATTTTTGTAAGAGGAAAGTTTTGTTCTGTCTTACCGTTAAAAATTTCTATTTCCGGAAATTCCGATTAATTGGAACATGCGCAGTAAAGTGTTTATTTAGCCCCGCATTTGAGATTTAGCTTTATTTATATTTTTTCTAAAAAAATATTTACGGTTTGATTGATTGTACCTAGATTGTACTTGGCTTTAGTAGAACGAAAAAAAAAATCATTAATATTGGCGTTCCCTTATCAAATTACCCAATTTACGAGCTTTATATCGCCACTAATCACACGATATCGTTATCTACCTAAATACTTGCAGACTTTCAGTGCGTCAAAATGACTTTTTGTCGAGATAAGTCTAAATGAAGACTTACATAATTATATCGACGTTTTTGTCGGGGAAAATTCCTTTATTTCGATTTTTTTTACCAATTTTTATGGGTTTGCAGCACATGGCTTTGCCATCTGGGATCAGACCACGAACCATGATTCTTTCATCATCGTCGTCGTTGTCGCAAGATGTGGTAGGGCTGATATCTCCATCACTGTTTCCATGGAAACGTCCGGGTGTAATTCAGAAAAGAAGTTCACATAAAATTGCACGTCCGCCGTAATTACGACTCTCGGATCAAGACGAGCGAAACTTTTCTCGCTTCGCCACATATCGTTGCAAAGTTACTTTCGTTGTGCGATACGTTCAAGTGTCACTGCTGGATACCGAGTCAACAGTTTCGAAATTTGTTCTTCTTAATAAGAGTAAATCACTCGAGTTTACTTATGAACAAATTTACACACACCTTAAGTGCGGAGTAAATACACAAAACCTATTTACAAGTCGCTATTTTTAGACTCGAGATAAACAATGCCTTAAAGGAGAAAGAAAATTAAGTTTTTAATGGCGGTTTCTTGGAATTTTATTTTATTCTTTTAAATGATATTAATTCGTAATTTCTTCACACCTTTTAACTTATGTATTATTAAGATCGATTCACTTTCAGACGTTGTAGTTGTCTGGTGGTGAGCGTATTCGGCTGTTCGCCTTCGGCCCTTGAGCTCGCTAGTGTTCGAATCTCGATTCGTTGGGAAATTTCAGAAAGAAAATCTATTTCTAATGTTGTCTCGAGGTGTTGTCTAGCTCGAGATATACTCTTGTGGCTTGTCTCACAACAAAAGGTTGTTTTTCTGCTAAAGGAGATACACAAACCGCACAACAACTTGTTTTAAAAAACATCTTTTCTTTTATTAAAAAGCAAACGTGGAATTCCAACTATTTAATCTAACAAATATTTATATTGTTTTACATTCAAAACATTATTTTCTACCTTTTCAATAATTACAGCGTTATCTATTCTACATTTTAATATTAAAACATCACAATATAAATTTCATCAAAAGCAAATACCAACGTCTTATTTACTTTACATGTGAAATAATATTAATTATTTAAACATAAGAAGAAAAAATAACATTACTTCCATTCCTAAACCCTCATCTTCTTGCAGTCTCATCCTTATAAGCCCTCACTTTCTATCCCTCGACCCTTACTAACCCTTCTTTCTCACAACCTCGCCTCCATCTCTTTCCACTCCTCCTGGAGTTTCTCCTCAAAATTTTCCCGGGATAAGAAGAGATTAAGGTCGTGTCAGACGAACAAGCTCATCATCAGACCACCGCAGCGCCTGCAATTGCCTAAATATTAATAATACGTCTACTTAACCTCAGAATCATTTATCAATTTCAATAACACTCATGTTTTTAAAAGAACAAATCCCAAAGGAGCAGAAAAACGCAACCCAATGCTTTTCTTCTTTCAATTTTCTTCTAACTGTGAAAAATTTAAATAAACTTGCATAAAACCTCACTCCATCTCTTTAACCACACTTCTCAGACACATTCAAACAAACAGAACTGCAACTCTTCACCATTTCACACTTTGTTTACAATCACAACTGGCATTTCTATCTTTAATACGTTCGAATTTGCTTCTGGAAACTGTTAAGATGACAGCAAGACTCGTCCAACGTAAAACAGATCTCTACCAACATAAACAATGCACTTCGCACTTGCTTCAGTAATTACACCGGATTTGATGGCCGGTATAGTTTCACCTCACACAATACTATCAGATTTCGCGTTTCACTGCTTAATTTAATGTAATTTCAGCCGCTGGTGATTAGGGAACGATACGTTTTTTTATTGAACTGTTTTTCTGGCTTTATGTCGAACTAGATGCCTGCCGTAATCGTTGATATCCGGTTTGTTACCAGTTGCCCTCGGCAACGCTCGTAAAAGTTGGTTTTTTTAATTGTAGATGGCGATGTTTTGGAAGGAAATTTGAAAATTGATTTTTGTAAATTAAAAAATGAAAATTTTGCTTTGTCGGTATTTCGCTAAATATCGATATTACACGTGAACTCTGTGAAAGGTAAATACTAATTACACGTTCACAGAAATAGCTTTTGCGATTCCTGATAGATAATCCATGTTGTAAATGCCAATCAATAACACACAGGTGTTTGAAAATAGAAATTGCATACGCAATTGAAGCAATTCGAAAGACTTTGACTCTATTCACGGTTTAAACAACGTTTAATTCGAGCTTACAACCCCCGCAGATTAAATTCACCCAAAAACCTCCGTTTCCTCTACTTGTTCTTTATTTGTCTCGAGTGAAATAATACCGGAGCAAAACAAATGAGAAATTTATTCAGTTTCGCTTTAAAAGCTTCACTTTATTTCTTCGAAACACCGGACAAGATTTAGAGTCACGAACATCACGTGTTTTGTCACATGTGACAAACATTAAAGCTTAATTTCATCTATAATTTAATTTTGATTTCGAAATTTTACAAAATAAAAATTTACAAACACAACAAGAGACGTCTGACTTGATGATTTGATGTCGTGTCACGTATCGATCCATAATTCGACTTAAAGTGGCAAAACATCAACAAAAGCAGTGTGGAATAAATATAAATAAAAATCCAATGGCGTGCACACTATAAATTTTAATCTTTTTTTTAAATAAAAAATAAATTAAGGAGGTTTTATTTTATGTCGGATATTTTTCAACATGTTGTGGGTGGAGACCCAATAGAAAAATCGATTGCAACGAAGATGGTTATTGCATCAAGGAAGAGTGGTAATCGTGTGACGAAGAGACAAATCGCTCTAATAGATAAAAGGAAGTAGAAATCCAAGGTAATTAGCGGGGCATTTAAAATCCTAAGTTCAACTTTAACTTTGCAATTTAGATTCAATTAAAACAAGAACTCGACTATGAACAACTTCATTTATGCGAGCTTTTACCAGCTTTGAGTGTTCAAAAACTTGCATCGCACACAAAATGGTAGTGGAAGGCGTAATTCAGCTTGTGAATAAAAGAGAAAGTGGGCAGTGGTTGAAGATTGAGAGCCACAAACGAGCAATTTTGTGGTGCTCGTAAAATGCTACTTTCCTAGAGGAACATAAAGAAAAAATGAAAGAGAGAGAAATATTTTCATATTAAAACATTCGGTTTCGATTTGCGTTCTATTTCATTATTTCCTTTATTTCTCTCGAGTTGTGGGTATTTATGCTTCTTCCTTGGACCCAATCAACCTTCTAAATAGCCTATTACGCCAGCAAGTGCAATGAATCATCCTCGTTTTCTTCCTGCCTTTTGATGGTGATAAATGGCATACCCGTATATGGAAGTGAAGTTCTTTTTGATCGCCTTTTCTTATCAGTTAACTGCCCAATACCTATCAACCTACCCCTTAAAATAAACCTTGAACTTCGCTTTACAAAGTTACTGGGACGAAATTTTTATATTTACTTTCGTTTCCGCATTGAATATCAATAAAACATTCCCATTTGTCTTTCTCATTAGTAAACTACGCAGAAAAACCTCTTGGGTGAAATTAAAAGAAGAATTTGATTGCATTTCCTTACTCCACTTTGTTAATTTTTTCTTTCCCAATATACCTTTCAACATTTTCTAAATTGCTCGGCAATACCTCGGTAGATTTAATCGAAAATTGGAATACGCGAGCAAACATTCTTTCCATTTTTTCCTTGTAATTATCCTCGCTAATCAATTCGCTTTTATTCTGTCTCTTTATTAAAGATCGCAATCATTGATCTAATCTGTAGGACATAAAACGTAAAAACGAAGCTTTAGTCTGAGTAAAGCTTTGGGCTGCAGAAAAGAAAGGATAGTTGCAAATGGTTGCCGTAGAAACATTTCAGGGGTTTATAGTGAAGTTGATTCAGTGTAAATAGATTTGTCGAAGAGCGTTGTTGGCTGTTCTATTTCCTTTCTTTATTGGAACAGCACACGATAAAAAATAAATAGAATTAAAAATGAGAGTTTTATTCAAGCCTGACTCGAGGAAAAACATGAAAAGATAGTGTTGAACTTTAAAAATGCTTTTCGAGCCATTACGTTCTGGTAATACAGAAATGGAAACAGATCAAAAATGACCGTTGTTTTTGTGAAAAAAAAGTTCTTTGGCTTTAACGTTGTCAGTAAAAAGAAAAAGAAAGAACATTTTAAACTTTAACATCTGGAAAAGAGAAAATAAGAGGTGAAATAGAGCAAATTCTGCAAGAAATGGCAGTTTTATGCTGTGTTAATGGTAGTAAATAAAGTTGTTGTTTATTACAACGTTAGATAAATGTTGAGAAAGTCAGCAGCTGTTTGTCTATTATTATTAATTTTTTCATGAAATGTAAAACAAATTTTAAAAAAATCTTTCTCTCGAAATTTAATAAAAAATCAACTTTAATATGATTAGATTTTTGTCTTTATATGTTGAACTAAAGTCTTCGCTTGTTTAATTAATTTTCAAATTCTTAAAGTCTACTGTAAACAAAAATTAAAAGAAGAGTTATTAGTTTTAAAGTTCAAAATTAAACGAAAGCAAAGAAAATAAGACGAAATAACAATGTATGTAATCCTTCAAATCCATTGACAACATGTCAGAGAAGTGGATAAACTGGAATGTGCGCTGGAAACAAAGTTTATGTGACATACTCTTCCATTTTTTCTACAATTTAAACCCTGGAGAGATTCGAGAGACTAGCATTGATCTGGATCTTCTCAACAAGCCACTCGAATCGAGTTTCCTTGGAGATTTCAGAATTTATTTTCACAGATAAACTCCGATGACAAAGTAAGAGTATTTTCAATCGGAAATAAAAATTGAAATCATAAAAGTCGATCATCTAGAATGGATTTCGTCTTTTGATTACTGCGGTTACGAAACTCGAAGCTCGCTAATTAAAATCAATCGGTTTCGCTAACGTGCAGTTTTCATTAAATACTTGTCTTAGTTCGTGACGACAAATAGATCGATGCATAACTGTGGCCAGTAGCCAGATAACCCAATTGTGTTTTTCCGTGACATGTTCATGTACTTAATTGTGTTACATTTTCATCGCAGCTGCGAAGAAAAAGAAGCGCGTGTGAACCTGTTTACATTCTTAGATCGGTGTGAAAACTCATTTGCAAACTTCATTTTATAAAAATTTACCAAAATTTTATTAAAGTTTGAATTTTCGAGGTGTATTTTTGTGTTATCTCTCCCACCTACGAAATTATCAATGACAAACAATCGTGTATCGTGTGTTAAAACATTTCTTGCGTGCTGTCTTGTACACAACCGCCCACATTTCTAGATGGGACTGCGACTGAATAACACATTTCACATTACTTCCACTCAATACTCATAAAACATTAGTCGCAAACGTGGATCCACTATTTTCCTAATCATCCCCTATTGTAAATTTCTTATTACTTTCTTTCTTCGAATCTTTTCGATTTGAATACAGAAAGGAAAAATTGAAGCTTAGCTTTTACATCCTCTTTGAGTCGAATTCCTTTTGATCTCTTTAAATCAAAGAAGAAAGGCTTTTAAATCGATCAGATTTTAACTTAAACGACTTCTGTTTTCTATTTTTTCTTTCTTCCTTTACAAAACGCCGGTTTCTGACCACGAAACGCCAATTCCCGAGAAAATACATCAAAATCAAATGCGTTGAACTCGCGTTTGGTAATATGTATTATTTACAATGTCTGTTCCTAATGTAAATATTTCACTAGTAAAACGTGGTATAAAACCAACTGCACGAAACTTCCCTGCAAAACTTCACAGGTTTATGATTAAAACATTAAAGATATGCGTTGACGTACAACCACAGCGTCATAAGTCACCGAAATTGTACTTTGGGGGCGAAAAGTGTAGTTAGTACAATCGTTATCTTCTCCGGTTTAGTTTTGCGTCTGGTTGCGACTGATACAACGATTCAGTACACCCTTTGTACTTTTACTTTTATCGTATGATCGCTGTGGGCCCATTTAAGAGCATGCACGTGTAGATGTGCACCTTTTACTCATTTTATTTGAATGACCTTCCCCATGCTTTTGTCCTGCGTTTGCAAATGCAATTAATTAAGGTGAAATGCTGGGCACGTGTAACTTCAATTCCGCCATGAAACGAGGGACTAATGCAATCTAAAGGCTGGAATTATTTAAACTTCTATTATAGAAATAGCCTTTCATTTTAAATTAAACTCTACACCATCACTTACAGTACAAAGATTTAATTATCTTCTATTACAACAATTAGTTGATATTAATTTTTTTTTTTAATTTTTTTTTTTATATTTAGAATTTTTTAAAAAAATAGAAGTTGATGAATAATGGAGAGAAGTCACTCTTTCTAAAGATGATAAAAATCAATTGACCGCCTGCTGGTACAATTCCCAGCAAATCCCTCGTACGAACGATCCTTCGTACACGACCACGACAAATTGCAGATAGGACAACTGTGATAGTAATAAATAACGTGCAACGCAGCAATGACACCATTTCCGCACGTAGTCATGGAAATGTGAGGTAATATTTAACATTTTCAATTTCTTCGGAGTACATATTGACGCACGAACTGTTTACTTCGATTAAAAGACTGAATATCTCTTTTTAATTACAGCGCTGTGCATAATGATCGAATAATCTGTGCAAACGGGCACAAAAACACGCTCGAATTACTCAATTACGTCAGATCGTGATTTGTTGACGCAAAGACTTGTAAATATGAGAAATTTTTAATTTCAACTTTGTTTTTAAGGAGTAATTACGTGATAGAATCTGTCTCATTTCATGCTACGTTTACTTCATGATGCTATCACGTGTAATTTTCGCCTCGGCATTTCTCCGTCTGCTTCACTGCTCAGCAGCCCCCTTTTAATTGCGCGTTGGGCTTCACATTTCTGCACGAAATTCGACTTCTTACGTCTACTACTCCGCAACCATTCAACATGATTCGGTATTGGCATCCAACCCTGTCTAAATCACTCTTCACTGTCCATTAGCGGCCGTCAATTTGGGAGATGCACATCCGTCTCAGATAGAATTTCTCTCTTTTAGTGCTTAGGTATCAAATTATATCAACGTTTCGGCTCTCGTTCGTTTTCACAAACGCCGTTTCAGCATATTTTACGATGCTCCATTACAGAAATTAATTTTGTAACGAATTTGAAGAGCTTGTGATAGAAACTAGTTAATGATGACTTATTGATTCGAGGTTTGCGATGATTTATTCATACAGATCTAAAAATATCGTTTTCTTTCCCATTTTATTATTATACTAACAATTTCTCTGGATTTTACAAAATTAATGCTTATTAATACATTATTTGTTTTTGTTTTTCTCAATATTTTCTTCGCTTTCTATTTAAAGTGTTGTATATATAATGATGATAGAATATGTTACACATACTGTGACAATATTTGAAATAATTCTCGATAATTATAATTAATTGATTAATTAATTAATTAATAAAGGAAAAAGCAAGTTTATAATATTCTCTAATTACTATTTTAGTCGTTTTATCAAACTATAGTTAGATAATTTAGAAAATTATTGAAATCGTGCGACATAAGTTTTAAAAGACATCAACAGACTAAAAACCGAAAAAAATAAAAGAATTCTCTGTTTTTTACTTAAAGTTGATATTTTCGCTTCACTTTTTCTGCATATCGCATTTTATAAGTTTGACAGTTGTAGAAATTGATCGCTGAAAAAAGTAAACTTCTCAAGCATAAAGGAAGTGCAAAATTTTGGTGAGATTTTTTTTGACATATCGTGTATGATGAATGACTTTTCTATTTAAAATATTTGCGAGTGAAAAAAAGAATCGAAACGAGATAAAATAAAAATCAAAAGCCCAGTAACTTACACGTGTGTCTCAGTTGTGCTTGACGCGGAAAAATTCACATCACAGTTACAAAAAGAGAAACCACAAGTGTTTTAGTTTTTTCTTCCTTTCCTTCTTGGAGTCAATTTTTTATTTTCCAAATTTCCACTTGATATCACAACGCATTCCACAGTTTTACGTTCAGTTTGTTTGTTTAATATAGATTTTTTTCTCGCCTTTTCACGCTCAAAAAAAGTCTTTAAACGTTTCAAAGTAAACAGAAACCGAAATTCTAAGACTAAAATAAACGTTATTTGATTGTAAAAACCACAGAGTTACGGTTGAAGTATATTTTTAGATTATATTTGATTTTAAGTATTGAATTTATGAAGGACATGAGCGTTATAAGCACATTTAAGCCTAAATTTCATAAAAATATACCTCGAATGCATTTCCCCGATTAAAAAAAGAAAACAAAACAGAAATAAATAAATAAAACAGACCCTTAATCTTTAGTTAAATCAAATTTCAAGGTCTGGTAAACACGAATTCGTTGTAATGATTCCACTTGCTCTCTTCGGAATCGACACCAGGTTTCAACTCACCCCCACACGCCGTGCCCGAGCCGCAGGCTGCTGACAACCTAAAGCCGGCTTCTAGGAGCATGTCGAAAGCTTGCTCGAGAAACGAGTGCTTGAGGAAGAAACGGCTTGTGTATCGGTCGCACGAACCGCGGTCTGGGTCGCGGCTTTCGTTGAGCGTCTCGCCGAACACCTCGCGACAGAGCCACACTCTCCCGCAAACCAGGATTCGCGAAAGTTTGCGGAACTTCACGTCGGCCATTCCGTCGCGGCCGAAGGCGAAGGATCCCCGGTAGCCGATGGTGATGTGCGCCGGTTTGGCGTTCGACACAGGGATGGGGGCCATCATGTCGGCGAGTCGGAAGTACTCCGCTTCGGCGCGAAGACGTTCTTTTTCGTGGAAATTCTCCGGGAGGACGAGTTTGTCGTTTCGTAAATAATCGAGGACGTAGCGGAAAAGGACGCCGTCCCGATCGATGAAGTACTTGCCCTTTGAGTCGCGAGTCAGTGGCACAGAGGAGCGACCCGTGAACATTTCGCCCACCAAGGAATCTGGGTGGCGAGTGAGGGTGCTCAGAGAAGTCGTGTAGAACACACCACCCACGTTCAGTTCCACTATGGGTGGGAATTGACCTGTCGAGACCGATGTGTCGGTATTTTCGGTCATGTTGGTGATATTGGGAATTTAATAAATCTGGAATTTCGCAATTTGTCAGTGAAATTTGAATTTTTTGTCATTTTTCGAAAATGTGTCGAATTCGCTTACCATTTGCTCGAAGGTGAAGCCTGATGTCAGTGGTATTTAAATTGGTGAGGGAAGAGTAAGTGGAGAGACATTGAGGACTTTTGAAGAGCAATGGAAGGTATTCATGACGCAACTGGTGATTGTAATGGTGTTTTATGCTGCAATATTGTTAAAGCAGCATCTTTACGGTGGGAGCTGGAGAGAAACAGCGCAAACAAGCTGCTTTAGATGGCAGACCTAGTGCTGTAATATTCACATCGTCGTTGGATATTGATCGTGTACGGGTTCAAACTAAACTAGCGTCATCTGTGGAGATGTGAAGTAATTCGAAGAGAAAATTTTTTTTTTTTTTTTAATTTGTGGATTTTTTGATTTGTTTTTATTTCTTTTTCTTTTAATTTCCTTTGAGTTTTTTTTTAAAAAAATTTCAAAAAATCCTTTACTCTAAATATTAATTTTTAATATCTATAAATAATAAATAAAATTGCAGGATTTTAATTATAATAATTAATTACATTAATGCTTTTAGTATTTTTTTTAAATTTTAAAAGTAAAGAAGTTTACATTTCTGTTATAAGAAATTTAATTAAATGAAGAGAAGCTAAGAGTGTTTTAATACTTAAATTTTAACAACTTTTAACCACTTTATATTATAAATAAATAAATCAGACATAAAATTAAAACTGATAATGATATACGATGGAAAAACACTTGCGTATTTACAAAGATAAAAAAGATAACCAGTGGTGATAATAGTTTAAAATAAAGTAACAAAAATGTTTTATCTCTCAATTTAACCTGAAAGACGTCAAACAATAGCATTATCATTACTTTTAAACCCATGTTTAATTTCAGCGTATTCAATTTAACTGAGGTTCAATCGAATTATGAGCGCTGCTGCGAACCATATTCCAGAAATTACTGTGACTCAATATTTACAAGTGCCTGATGATCCTAAAATCATCAAAGAAAGACCATTAGAGAGTCCAGATAGCTGGGTTCAAATCGAAATAGGCTCTTCTTCTATAAGGCAAAGTATCATTTTCTTGTGCAATTACACAATTTTCTAATCTGTTTTTTCTTTTTTGTTACTTAGTGACGACAGCTACAATGAAAGAGTAAAACCAAGTCCGATTACAATACAGAAATGTAGTTAATTTAATAATAAAATAATAATAATAAAAATTAAATTCATGTATTGTTTTTTTCATATTTTCTCCATAGATGGCAGTTTTGGTAACGGCCAATTATTATTGCCTGATTGTCCATCTGATGGAGAAGCAACACCTCTTTTGAGAAGAAAAAAATCCTTTGGATACAGAGATAAAAAGTAATGCAAATTATTTTCTTAAAAGTTTGATAAATTTATTTTTTGTGTTTAGATTCGATGATGATGTTTCCATAGCAACAAATTTCTATGCAGGAGATGAACAGGAGAGTAGTCATTGGAATAAAATCAAAATTGGAATTATGGCTTGTTTTACTGTTGGTTGTGTTGTAAGTTTCCGTTTATTTTTGATTTATATATAAAACTAAAACGATTTTTTATCCTTTTCAGTTTCTATATACAATGACGGCTGAACCAACTTTAGATTTTCATCAATACTCAATTGAATCCAACAAAGATATCTGTAATTACACTGAAATTAGTCTCAGTTTGCATTTAACAACACATTTAACGTTTATTGGCAGATGTTGGACTTAAAAATCATTTCTTTGGCAAGCGATCTTTACTTCATTTATCACTGATGGGTTCGTTCTACTTGGGTAAAACCGTCGATAACAACAACACTCTGTTTTTAACTCTACATTACCAACTTTGCAATAAAACCGAGACTGTAGGTAACTCGATATTTACCCCGAATCACACCAAACAGTAGATATTCAGATTACAGAAAGAAATCGATTAGCAATCGCTCCACCAAATTATTTTTCGAATTCAGTTGACGAATCGAAAGTGAACATCATGTTTGACATCGATAAAAAAGCAGGGTAAGACTAAGAAAGTATAATGACATTAATACAATATTTATCTTTCAGAGTTTGTGATATGTTTTTGCAACTGTCAACAAATTACGAACATTCATTTCCATTTGTAATGAAAATTGATGACTATTCGTCCAATGTCCATTATGGGATTGTGTACGCTACTTTAATTCTGATTGGACTTTATCTTTTGATCATCTTCGAGGTTTTATTTGCTTTTACTTATAAATATATATTGTATTTCAAGATTTCTGTGTTCAGGTTGTCCACAGGACGTTGGCAGCAATGGTAGCAGCTACAGCAGCTATTTCAGTATTAGCAGCAATGGGAGAAGTAAAACCCCAAAGTGAATTTTATTATTTTGTTTTTTATATTAATTCTATTACAGAAACCAACTTTAAGTAAAATAATGAGTTGGATTGACATCGAGACACTGTGTCTTCTGTTTGGAATGATGGTTATGGTTGCCATTTTGTGTGAAAGTGGATTTTTCGATTATTTAGCTGTTCTGGTAATGATTTTCCAAACTTCTATTGTTCTTTATTTCACACTTTTTGCTCTTAGGTGTTCAAAATAGCAAAAGGTCAAGTCTGGACTTTGTTGACACTTCTCTGCTTAGCAACGGCTGTCGTTTCTGCTTTCCTGGACAATGTAACAACGATATTGCTGCTAACACCAGTAACCATCAGGTCATTAGGTTAACGCAAACACATTTCTGTGTAGTTTTAAACTAAATTCTTCATGTTACAGACTGAGTGAAGTTTTAAATCTTAACCCAAAGTACGTTCTTATTGCTTTGGTGATCTTTTCAAACGTCGGAGGCACTGCAACTGCAATTGGAGATCCACCAAACGTTATAATCGTATCAAATCCTGAAATAAAACGCGAGGTGTAGGCCTATTTGATTGAATCAACTATTCCCAGAAGTAGAAAAAGATATTTACAGGGTTGTTTACTCCTCTTAGGGTATTGAATTCACCAATTTCACCACCCACATGACGTGCGGGATCGTCTTTGTGCTGTTCTTTACTTTTGGATTTGTTAATCTGATGTATCGTACTTGTATCAAACTGCCTTTAGAAGACAGACCTGAAGTCGTAGGTAGTTTTAAGAAATCGTAAATACTTTGGTATTAATTAGAGATTATGATTAATGTATTTGTTGATGTTTTTCAGAGTTAAAGCAGGAAATTCATGTTTGGAAACGAGCTGCAAAGAGCGTCTCGCTCTATTCCAGAGATGAAAGTTCAGTCAGGAAGAAATTGATGCGAAAAGTTGCAGCGCTCGAGAACAACTTGAAGAAAAAACTTTATAATACAAAGTAATAAGTTCAAAGTTTAGTTAAAACTTAATAAAGTGTGATGAATACAGACCGAACGAAGAGGATTACAAAGCGAGTTTGGTGGAACTAGAAGAGAAATACAAAATCAGAGATTGGGTATTGCTGATTAAATCCGGCGTTGTCCTATTTATTGTCATCGTAATGTTCTTCCTCCATTCAATCGTTCCAGGCATAAACATCAGTTTAGGTAAACTCAACGTTAACTTGTTTTAACCTAAATCAATCAAGTTTTTCGTATAATCAGGTTGGATCGCACTGATGGGAGCGATTTTACTCCTCGTTGTTGCCGATATGGCCGATGTTGAGCATGTTTTCAGCTGGATCGAATGGTCGACCCTCATTTTCTTCGCCGCTCTTTTCGTAGTTATGGAAGCATTGACTGTTATGGGGCTTCTAGAAGCCGTTGGAAGCGCCACGGAGAACTTCATAAACGGCTTAGAAGAAGACATGCGCTTGCCAATTGCCATAATTCTGGTTTTATGGGTCTCAGCACTGGCATCAAGTTTTATCGATAACATTCCCTTCACCACCGTCATGCTCCAAATCGTGTTACGACTCGGTCAAAACCCGGCGCTGAATCTTCCACTCCAACCACTTGTATGGTCCCTGGCATTTGGCGCGTGTCTCGGAGGTAAGTTGATCATTACCGACATCTGGAGTGAGGATTTGAAACGCATCGAGTTATTTTCATCCTCGTTGATGCCATGACTAACTCTAATTCACGTGCGCGCGAGTGTGAACCAATACACAAGTATTAAAAACAAAAATAGATGTGATTTCGAAGCAACGCGTGAGAAATGATGGCAAAATGTTATGACGCAATTGGAGGGCTCTTAAAATTAAACTTAAACGTCATTTATATGAATTTGAGAGCTTCCGATAAATGTTTTTATAAGGGAATTTGTGGTTTTAGGAGTTGAAACACAAAGGATTTAGAAACTGAATGAAAAAAGTTAAAAAATGGGTATCGCAACGCTGGGATAAACATAGCCAAGGTTATCAACCTAAATTTCGTGAGGAATAATAAAAAAGGAGGTGTTTAGAGTTAAATTTTAAATTTATTCAACGTATAAACAGTTTGTGTGAGTAAACATTACAAACACTATCATCTGATCGGGTGACGCAATGAGATGTTTTGAAAGTGTTTCAGCGTGATTTCGCTCTTTTTTTTGCTTGTTTTATCATAAATTCAGTCTTATTTACTTGGCACTTTTCACAGGCAATGGAACCCTCATAGGAGCCTCGGCCAATGTCGTGTGCGCAGGCGTGGCCGAACAACACGGATATAAATTCACGTTTTTGGAGTTTTTCAAGTAAGTTGATTTATAGTTTCCTTGACAATATCGAAAATTAATTCATTTACGCAATGTTAATTTCACCGAAAACCCAATTGCACATTTAGTTCTCGGTAAACTTAATCATAACCTTGAAAATATAATTTCTACGAAAAGGCCATGAAGACATCTATTTATAAACGTGTTGCTTCTTCCCAGACAGCGATGTATTTCCTTTTTTTTAAAGTCGGGGCATTAAAGTCCAATTGAAAAAAATGAAATAAATCACGAGATTTCATCAATTTTTACATTTTCTCGTTTCAGGATCGGCTTTCCCACAATGCTCGTGACAACTTCAGTAGCGATGTTTTATTTACTCATTTGCCACGTTGGAATCGGATGGAACTCCTGAGATTTACTAAAAAAATTAGTTTTATCTTTAAATTTCTATACTTTTATATATTCCTTATCTTTTTGCATGTTGGAGAAATAATATGAGTAAAAATAACGCGGCTGTTAAAGTTATTTATATCGGAATAAATTTAGTTCCAACTGATTTGTGAATATAAGTGAAGGAGTTTAAAAGCGATTACATCGTTTCTCTTTATCCATTAACACATGTTTCGTTCGGGGTCAATGTTGTGGTAGAAATTATCAACGCATGTTTTCTTTTTTTAAGAATTCCAGGTATTTATTAAAAAATGTAATAGTTACAAAACTCATGCATAAAGAAAATCAAATATTTACATAGAAAAACCTGAAAAACCAAACCAAACATGAAATAATAGAAAATCTACTCGATATAAAAATACAAAATGATTAATTTGTCGGAAATAAATAAATAAATCACAACATTTTTCAAATTTCCCGCCATCAGACGACTTGATACAATAAATATGACTTTACCAAAGGCGGCAACGGTAATTCGTCTACACAGATCGGTAAATTCCCTTTCCCACGTAAAAGATTTCTTATATAAACCCTCAACTCGTGTTTAAGTGGAAGTGGATTCTGCGCTTTATGTAACAAAACTTCTTTTTGAAACGATGACAAAGACGTCGATCTCCGAATGGCGCCGATGTTGAACGATTCGGCGGCTTCGACGATCGTGTTGAACACATCACTGTCATTGTGCAATCTCGGTATGGCTTTCAGGATGCCCTTTGGGTCACCAAACTGGGTTTTCATAACTATGGAAGCGCCGTATTTCAGCAATAAACCGACAACCTGTGTGTCTGGATTCGAATTACTCGCGATGTACTCTCCCAACGGCGGTTTTAACTCGGGACTCGAGTCGCTCAACGTGAAAAGATTCGGGTCGGCGCCGTAATCCAGCAACATCTCTAGGATTTCCATTCTATTCGGGATGTTGTCTGCACACGCGATGTGCAAGGGTCCTCCAATCAAGGGGGAGGGTGCGTTCGGGTCGGCGCCCGCGTCCAGTAATACTTTAACCATCGAGGGATTTCCTCGCAGAATTGCAAAGTCCAGAGGCGTCGGTTTGCGATATTCGGGGGAGAAAACAACGTTCGCGCCTTGTTTGAGCAGCATCGAGACGGTTTCCATTTTACTGCTCAGTACACCGTAATGGAGCACTGTACGGAAGTCGTGGCGTTCTCCGGCCATCGCGTTGATGTTAGCGCCGTATTTGATGAGGAGCAGCGCTGCTTCGAGTCCGTCGGGGTGTCGACACGCTTTCATCAAAGGGGTGAGTCCGTTTCGGTCGGTGGAATTGGCGTTTGCACCGTGGAATAGCAACAATTCGAGGAAACGAAGGTCTAGTGGATTTACCAGATTGATCTCGGAGCCGAGGAAGTAACGAGCGTTTGAATTGGCGCCGTTTTCAAGGAGCAAACGAGCCGCTTCGAAATGTCCGTTTTTGACGGCCAAGCGTAACGGCTCCTCCGCTAATTTCGTGCGTGGAAACGGATCTTCGCAGTCGTGGTCACTGAAATCAACTTTGGCGCTGTGTTGAAGGAGGATCTCGATCAGGTCCGTGTAACCGCGTTCGGCGCACAAGTGAATCGCCGAATAACCGACGTCGTCGCGGGCGTCAACTTCACTGCCGCGCACCAGGAGCAGCTGGGCAGCCTCGGTGAATCGTTTGTACACAGCGTAGTGCAAAGGTCTCAATCCCTGCGTCACTTCTCCATTAACTTTGGCACCACAAGCGAGAAGAATACGGATTTCGTCGAGATTCGCACACCGAATTATCGTATCGGCGAGCTCTCGCTGCAGATTTTGCGTGCACGGCACTTGAGGCATGATGAAAATACCTTTAAAAGTGTTAAGATTGATCGGTTTTGAAAAAGATAATTTATTTTTAGACCGGAAATTGAGTTTTAAAGGTGAGATTAAAGGAAATTGAACTTACTGTTTCATGAAAAGCTCCCAGTGACTAATTGATGTTGGTAAAATATCAGATGATTGTACTTTTGATTGAATAAAAGAGGGAAAAATGCGAGAAATGTAGTGTAAGTCCCAAATGTCGAACCATTTAGTTTTGCTCGCAATCGCCAGCTGACTGTTGCTTTTATACGCAAAGCATGTGACGCTTTGAAAACAAGCAACTGCGCAATGCCAACATTACGTAAATTCGAGCGCACGTTGCAAAATCAGCTGACGGGGTGAGTAAACCAAAAGCGGTTCTGGAGTTGTGCCCAGTCTTCTGCAATATAAGTCTTGGTTGGGTTTGTTTTCATCGTTTTTTAAATTAAGATTTAATGGTTTTGTGATTGCGTTTAAGTGAAAAAGTTCGGTTTAATAAATTTGTTTGTTTATATTCAGTTTTTGTTTTCACTTTTTTTGTTTTGGAGTTTGTTTGTGGAATTTTGAATGTTTTGATTTTATGTCTCTTACTGGAAGCGTCGAAGTGATAGTGTTTTAAAATTGCCGCGAAAATCGAACTGTGGTAGATGTCGCGGCAGTGTAGAGGCGAAATTGATTGTAAATAAACAAAATTCTGAAAAACCTTGTTTTAATTTTTTTGCTGGAGGAAATTTTTAATATTAAAAATGTGTTCAAGTTGACGGATTAGAGTTAACAGTTGTAAAATGATTATTTTTATAGTTCAAATTGGTATGTTGAGGGAGATTTACAAAATAGAAATAAATGAACATACGGAAGCTCTCTGACGACATGCATTCTGTGGGTTATTTTATTAGTTTGCTGTGCTACCATCATGCAGCGTCACCACGATCAGCAGCACAAATGTAAAGTGCAATAACCATTATAAATCCAAATAACGTTTTTACTGGCCATAAATCATTGAAATAAAGTAACACTTGTGATTTCTAGATGTGAATTTATTACATACAAATTATATTGAAATAAATATACAACATATTAACACATTTTCGCCTACAAAGTAATGAGAGTTAAAAAATGGCACTAATATTTCAATGTTGTTTTTTCAACTCCAAGCCATGGATGTCCAAGATAGCTATTTCTGGCCATTGAAATTCAAGTCAAAGAGGGTAGAAAAGCCAAA